>JAHZNC010004427.1:0-10739 GCA_027744095.1 Zhuqinia jingwanae | reverse complement strand
AAACTACAGGAAATTTGGCCGTTTAAATATACATACTACAGTTCACTTTGTGTGTTTATATTTGCGTGGTTATATTTTTATTACATGCATGCATGTAGTAAGGTCTTTCATGAAAACGGGGAAAAAACTACTTTTGACAGGTTGAGGATGAGCCTTTCCAACTTTCTTTCTTTTTTCTTCGTTATTTATAGCCACAGATTTTCTGTCTTGTGTAATGCATTCATTGAATTATGTTATTAACGGGAAAGTCTTTAGATGAACCAAAAATGCCAGTTTTCTTTGCTACGAAGGACTTTTCAAAATGGCTTATTTTAAATGTTACATGTTAATAACTTATTTTTCGAAGCATGATATTAATATTATTATATTAAATTTTCTTAAATGAATTTATGAGAGTTTTGAATCTAGAATTGGGGTAACTAGAACATCACACGTTTGTTGCCAACATCTTCTTTGGGGGCTAGCAAGTACAGGTTGTATTCTATCAGTTCCCTACGCGCATTATATAGCATCAACGCTTACATATCTTCTGAAATGAGGGTGCGTGCATCGTGATATTTTTAAGCACGATAAAAATGTACATGTGTCTTCATTTTGGAATTCAGGTTACCCATTTTTCTTCATGAATCAAAAAACGTTGTATTGTGATCCGAGGACTGACTGGTTTCACTTTTTCGCACAGAGAAAATATAGAAAATATATTGTAGTTAGGTAACTATTACGGTGACGTCTGACGTACATTGCTTGATCTATGCTCTCTGCTTTCTCTTGATGTTGTTCATGCAAATTACATTCAAAATATATTAGAATTGAGAATAAATACAAACAGGAAGTATGCTTTCATCTGCTTTCATCCCCATGCAACCTTCTATATGGTATGCGCTGGCCGTTATTTGCCTAGATTCCCCTGTGGTGATGGCACAGAGTTACATTTTCCTAATGAGACCTGTGATGCAGGTAAAATTACGGATTTCAATTATGTAGCATTTCAGCATCAACGTCAGATGAGATGCGTAAAGATATTTGGTTGCACTGCACCACAAACACAGATATCTATATGGCATACTTTTGGAAAAGTTTACAACTTTGTGTTTCTTTCATTTTGTGGCATAATACGTATGTACGGCATTTTGTGCGCTAGAAGGTATATTTCTTACTTTCCCTGCTGCAGTTATTTTCCTCATTTGTTTGTACCCAAACTTAACAGTGGGACGCACATTTTGAATTTGTATGCTCCTGCACATAAACCACAAAACTATTAAGTGGAATCCTAAGCAAGATTTTATAGTTCTAGAATTAGCATAAACCAGAATGGGTAAATACGTAACATCAAATTACTTTTGAAATGCATGCATTTAAGTACAAAACAAAGACTATGCGGTTGTTAAAAACAAAAACGCCTATGTATGTCGTGTTTCTTTTTAGAGCTTCTCTTTTCGCCAAAATCTATATTAAATTTTATCCGAATCCCGACTTTCATTCAATTTAAATGACAAACTTAACATTTGCTTCAGTTTACTGTATATATTTATACATACCATATGCCACCATCACTAGTTTTATTTTTCGAAAAGCTAACCGCCAACGGGTATTCCTTTTACGTAATTTACTTAGGTAAATTTAATTCAATCTACTTAAAAAGATCTCCCCTTGAAGCAAAGTGAAGGGTTTCCCTTCATGCACCTCAGCCGCGAACCAAGAAAACTGAGTGAGATAAGACGAGTTGTTTGCTACACTCATATTACATACACATCATATGTATATCCATGAAATACTAAATTGATGGTATCATCGTCAAACCTGAGTCGTTCGTTGGTGTCTGAAAATATGCGTTTTTGTTTGTTAGTCAACGTGCCTACAAAAGGATTCGGTTTGTATTATTTTGTGTCGTATTATATTATATTGGATTGTAAGTCATAAAATTCATACACCAAGGAAAGAAGAGGGAAACTCTGTGTTTACTACAGATGAAAAGCAGTTACTATCTTTACGCTGCTTCCTACATGATGGGGCGATCTCACAAAAGTATTTTTATTAGTAGATTCACACCTTTGTTCTCAGCATTGGAAAGTAAAAACGGAAGTTAGTGATAGGAACCCTTTTCCCGTTTACTGGTTTTATATTTGCATTCTTTTTAATTTTGAAGAATGCATGCAAAAATATTTCGTGGCTGGTACTTTTGTATAATCTACATTTATATTGTTGCTCTCGAATGGGTGTTTTTCATCTATTAATACAAAAATATGGACATCAAAAAGGTTGTAAAGGAGGCGTTGGAGCGACTGAAAATATGCACTCTTTTGTCTTATGGCTTTTTGACACTGGATATGTAATTTTTGAATTTCGAAAAAATAAACTTTTGAATGTATACATATTACCATATACGCATTCTGCTTACTCTACTTTACTGTATGTTTGGCTGCATGTAGGCATATAATTCATGGGCTTGAAATTCTATATCCTGAGAGCAGCACTCTGTAAAGTATAGCCTAAAGTAAAAAGACAAAAGCCACCATTCATATTCATTTGTGAACGCATCAAAACGCAATGCGCAACGAGTAGGAAAATGAAAAGTTAGGCAATTTCTATTTTTTCTTTTTCTAGTTTATTTTACCATAAAATTTTTCGTTTTTGTATCAAGGAAATATTCAAATGGTTACAGATGCATTTCCATACAACTATACATCTACTACGTACAATGTCACAGACTTTTGTAGTTTTTTTATTAACCCTTTTACGCGGCTTATACCAATCTTAAAATCGGTACCTGTTTTTGTTTTTCTGGTACAAGCCGTGTACCGTAAAAGGGTTAATAAACAAGAACAAACTCTTACAGAAATGAAAAAAGGACCTCTGTACCCGTCCTAAAGTAACAACCCTCTGTTTATTCGACGGTGCATAAAGTATTTTTCTCATGTTTGTGAGTTGATAGGGATGTACACTGCAATGTCGTGAACATATATAAATAAAACTACAGATTAATAGAGGTATTTTATAAAGAACATTTGAAGGTCCTTAATAAAAGTCCGAGCTATCGGTCGTAGTAGATAAAGGGAATTCATCTGTACTTTTCGTACATAAATAATGTGTGTACCAACGTATAAATGTGTAAAACATATGTAAAATATATATAATTCAAAAACTGAATCTCCTCGTGTCTCGTGTTGTGTTCCTTTTATGTGTTTCCTGTGAACGGGGGAAAGTTGAAAGAAGAAGAGAAAGTGATACCAACTTTTTTGTTGTGAATGAGCACTTTTCTTTCTCATGCATGTATTTTTGTTTTTCAAAACCACGAAACACATATAATGAACCGGAATGGATATTATATGTTATTTCTACACTATTTATCGCGGCAAATATGAAATAATGCGAATGCGACAAAGTGGAAAGAAAAATGAAATTGCCCAAGTTGTTTCTTTGTAGATTTTGTTACGTACGCACGATACAGATCATAAATTTTGTTTTAATCATCTATATTGTATTCCTCTGCATTTGTTATTATATACCTACATAAATGCATGCAATGTATGTTTATATGCAGGAAAAGTTAGTGGCTTTACCATGAATGCACATGTGAGTCACAAATATAATTTATTTTTTATGAATTGTAGCGACACATTTT
Source organism: Zhuqinia jingwanae (assembly GCA_027744095.1). Taxonomy (NCBI): domain Eukaryota; kingdom Metazoa; phylum Arthropoda; class Collembola; order Entomobryomorpha; family Paronellidae; genus Zhuqinia; species Zhuqinia jingwanae. The sequence goes on along the minus strand of JAHZNC010004427.1, from coordinate 7,117 downwards.
GTATGCACTTGCATAAAGTCGTGTGTACATGCGAACTTACAATAACGCAAACTTTTAAAAACCTTATTTTTAAGGGTTTATGTTGGCTGCAATAAATATACATATACCAGAGCATCTCTGAAAACCAGAGATCATTGTTCATCATCATACGTATTATATTAAATGGAGACCAAGTAAGTATTCTCTGTCTGAAAGCACAGAACAGGGATCGGTTATATCAAAGCATACAAAAGAGAACAAAGCACACAGGGTCATGTCAACCATGAAGCCGAAATAAAAACTTGGAAGAAAATATTCCCATTATTTGTGAGTCAAGTGATAAAAAATTAGCTTGGTAAAAACTACACAATTTATTAGCGTAAGTATGTACAATATAATACACATTTGTGTGCTAATGACATACACACTGGTAGGTCCCAAATGACTCATTTTTTGTACAAAAGGATACACAATTTCAACTACCGTAAAAAGGATAGTATCAAAAGTTATGAGGCCCTCAATAAAGCATATATTAAACTGACACGAGTAAATAAATATACGTACCTACGCATGTTCTTATTTGCATGTATGTAGGTAAGCATATATACAAAAAAAATTAAGAATATTTTGAACTAGAGTGGACGCTATGTATATGCTAAATATTATGTATGTATATTATACAAAGTACATATAAAAGTTATTGCTCATTTTAATTTCTACCGTAAAATAATCATAATAAGTTGGACGTAAAGTGGTTTTATTACTTACACACTAGTGGAAAAACCGCCCTCCACTAACAAGAAAATCCATTAAGTAATCTAAGAGAAGAACAACACAAAAAAGATAAGCAGCTGTGATACCAAAGAGTGTTGGCTTGTAAATGGCTCGACGCACTACCACCACCACTACTACAACAAGAGAAGGCAACATGAGGTAAAATTTCATTCATTCCAAAACTTATACCATTATTATTACTACACACACACACGCGTTGTGTATTTTAAAAGCATGTAGTAAAAAAATGTTGGAAAGAGTCCGTGGTTGTATTTAGTAGACGATATGCAAGAGTTGTTAGAGAGAAAGGGAGAGAGGGGAAGCGAGAAGGGAGATGTTGCACCACAAGAAAATTATGTAAAAGTTAATGGCACGAGTACATAACCTGTCCCAAGAGACACTGCATTCCCAAGTTGTGTAGTAGAAAGTGTGTACAAAAAGAGAGAGCAGAGAGTATGAACATCGAAAATAATTTTCCGTTTACCTTTTCCATTGTGTAAGTTCTGTAAAGTACATACATAGAATATGTACATAAATACTATGCATAGGTATATATAGGCTTGTCTTTGTGAGTTGGAACCCCATTTTTATGTACTTTGTCTATTTACACTAATAAAATAGTGAGCCAGTTCCAGTATAATTCAACAAGAAAGGCGCGTAAATGTGATGGTATCGTCGTCGAATCCCAAAATTATACTTTTTGCATACTTTATCAACAATGTACATGCATGTACTTTTGCTTTTTGCTTTCACCAATGGCGTTAATAATAATAAAATAATGTAAAAGAGAGAGAGGAAAGTTTGTCTATTATTATTATAATGACTAGAGGGAAATGTATTTCATTTTGTATGTAGACCATATAGTAAAAGATCCCATTTTTATGTACTTTGTCTATTTACACTAATAAAATAGTGAGCCAGTTCCAGTATAATTCAACAAGAAAGGCGCGTAAATGTGATGGTATCATCGTCGAATCCCAAAATTATACTTTTTGCATACTTTATCAACAATGTACATGCATGTACTTTTGCTTTTTGCTTTCACAAATGGCGTTAATAATAATAATAAAATAATGTAAAAGAGAGAGGAAAGTTTGTCTATTATTATTATAATGACTAGAGGGAAATGTATTTCATTTTGTATGTAGACCATATAGTAAAAGAGCGATGATCCATTGTCCGTTTCCGTTGTCGATACATTATAGCCTTTTAAGTGCGGACATTGTAAACCACCATCGTGTATAGCGTAATATAAATCTCTCGTTACTGTAATGGCCATGTTTTTGCAATTTTCGGACATTAATTCCCTTGCAAATTCATTTTAGTGACAGGCACTAACAGCAGCGGTCATGCTTGCGTTTTGCTTCCCATCTATATACCTATGTAACTAATATATGCTGTCTACCTAGCAGGCTTTCCCCTCATTTTACCCAGCTTTCTCTTTTCACCACATAGTCCTCTCAATAATAGTGTGCCATGTTGCTAGCATCTTTTCCACTAGTGTAGTTGTAGTCGTGTGTTTGTATGAACATGTCAATTAAACACTTATAAAGTACAAAAAACGTATCCAACAATAATACACACAGCAGTGTGTGTGTGTGTATCATTTGTGCACACTACGATTTTGGCTTATTACCAGCAAAAAGGAAACACGCAAAAAAGTACAAGCTGTAAATGAACGAACAAAATGTTGGACTCTCTCTCCCTCTCTCTGGCAGCAGCGGTGGTGATGATGGTACGGTGCGGTGATACTATTGTGAAATGTAAAAGATAATAGTATGTGAATGGTGTCCATTTTGGTACATATAAATGCACCAAAAAACGAGCAATTTACTACTATCATCTAACCGAGAAATAGGGATAGAAATGATGAGCAAACAGAAAATGCATAAAGTTGGTAATAATAAGGAATGAAATAGGGACGGAGAGAAAGACTTGTTATGAGTATGGAAATTGAAAGTCTTGTGGGTTTTCTTTGAATTTGGTCCGGCTTGTGTCTTGTACAATAACTATTACAAACTGATGCCAAGTTTGTATTAACAAAATATATCCACCTATATATGTAAAAAGAATTTTTGAAGATATTACAGTCAGTGCAATTACTGTTATTATTGATATTTCTTGAAAACTTTGTCTTTTTCGCTGCAGCAAAAAAAAAAAACTTTACACGGAATGTACACCATATGAAAAACATGCCAACTCGATGATACCATCTGTAAACTATTAATAGACTTTCTTCTTCACTTAATGAAAGAATGTTTAATTTAAAAAATCAGCAGGAAAGAAATAAGCTTCCACATAACGCTGTGGGGGAAAAAGTTATTGCGTTTTTCATTCCACCACTTTTTAATGCTGTACTGACTCACAGTCACAATTTTAACTTGTGAGCATATTATACGTAATGGGGGAAAACGCGGGTGCGTATGTGCTACATAATGTGTCGTCGCTTCTATTTATATGTTCCTAAATGCACACCCACAAAAGCAATTATTATTATTATTATTAGTGCGATGGTGTTAGCCAGTTAGGCTGTGGTAATATCAAACAATAAAAAGGTTTGATTCAAAAAACAGTAGTGTGTAGTTAAGCTAAAATAAACTATAATCATACCATAAAAAATATTTCCCATAAGTCTAAATGAAATGAAATGTATACACACATATATGCATGTTTAAAGCAATACATGAAAAATGATGAGCAAAAAAAAAAACAAAGCAGGAGTAAAGAGAAGAGTAAAGGTTATTATGAAGTACGATAACTCCTCACGTATGAAATATACTTCTTTACGTTCATAATAATAATAAAGGGTCTGATTTATGACAGGAGCAAGCTTTGCAGTTGACAATTTTTTTGGGGTCAAACATAGAAACTAGAAAGGTACAAAAAAGCTGCTGGTTTGTTCATTTTTTTTATACTTTACCTCAGCTTTTTTACCACTTTTTTTTATCTATCTACCAATAGGCCACTACTACAACAAGAAGGTATAACTAATGCAAACTATACATGAAAAGTTACCATTTTGTGTGTACTCTTTTGCACGGGAGAAAACAAAGTCGTCCTTTGTGTATTCCGGATCTGAATTCTCCATTCAAAAGCTTTGCAAAGTTTTCGGTGACTCTTGACATTGCTGCTGCTGTGTGTGGATTGTAAGGGCAGTGAAAATAAGAGCTCCTCGAGCCGGTATATGGTTTGGTTTGCGGAAAGGTTACAATGACAAAGGATACAAAGAAAAACAAGGGACTGCTCGGGCAAACCAAAGGCGATGAAGGCACGCACTTTGCATCCCTCAGAGAGAATCCACCGGATGAACAGAAGGAAAAAACTAGGACCAATAAACTTTGTTTTTCTGGTATGGTATGTACATTGTTTAATGTTTTCCTATCATGTGACGTGTTGGCACGCAAGTAGAAAAAGTTAAATCGACGTGCTTCAAAAACCGATAATGGGAATATGCTTTTAGAGAGCATACATGCTGATGCATGTAGGCGGGTGTACTGATAATTTGTTTAAAACCCATGAGCGATTGAAGACTGATAATATCCAACATAGGTACACATATATTCAATGTAATGTGTCATATCACCACAAACAAAGACTATATGCACGATGTGCATTAAGTACCAAGTTACAAACATGCTTTTATACTAAAAACAGCAGCAAACCATATAGTTTTACTGGGGCTATTTAATAACCTTGCAGAGATTTTCCGAGTAATCTCCGTGGTTGGTTCCTCTCTTTTTTACTTTGTGTTTTTCTGTGACACTGCAGACACACAAGTGAACGCCATGGGGCATAATGGGATATAACAATTATTTTAATGATGATGAGGAGACGAAAAAAAGAACGGGGAGATTTAGGAAGGAAGCACTATATATACTACTCTCTCGCCTCGTTTTTTCTCGTGTACTTTTCCCAGGATACTTTAACTTACAGGCTAATTGGACGTCATAACCATATACTATTATGCCTCGGTGGAAATACGAGCCGCACACACACACACACAGACAACTCTTAAAAGTTTTTGTATAATGCACGAGCACACGCTGTTTTTTCTGCTATTGTAAAAATGGCTACGGACCCATTGTACTGTGTGTACCTACATTTTGTGCGTAGACTTCATTCAAATCATAATAAAAATGGAAGAAGGAATTTTTTTCTTCTTCTTTCTACTTTTGTCTTTTCCAGTTGAGTCATTACATAAGATTAACGTTGTACTAATAATAGAAGTTCTTTTATAGAGAGTTTGGTGGGTATAATTCTAGTATTTCTAAAAATTACTTTTACAAGATGGAGTGTAGTGCGTATATTTTTGTTCACATGCATTGTAAAAAAACTCATCTTTTAAAGTGGGAGAAAATATAATGTAAAATATTCAGCATGAACAACACAACTGCAAGCTGCATTGCACTCTGTTTTCTTTCCTTCTTGGTTTGTTATTCTTTCAGCAAACCAAGCAAAGAAATGGATGCATTAGACTTCAAAGGTGAAAACACAGGAAGTAAATCCTTTTTGAGACCAAAACCACTTAAATTGTTGTTGTGTTATACGTTTATATTTTGTTGTCTCTCTCTTTCTCTCTGGCCAACCTTGTTTACATCATACTTCACTCTTCTCAGTTGAATGCATACTACTACATACACAAAAACATAAGTTACACAGCTACAACAAAGATTCTCTTAATGCTTCCACTTTCCATGCACCATCCCCTTTCCTTACACACACACACATACACAAAGTAATAAAAATGCACATGTATAAGTAAGCTCCATCATCATTCCTAATTCCGTTCTAAATTCATCTAAAGTACATAAACATTTTATAGAAAAAATTATTCATAATGTAGGTTTAAAACTAGTATACAACCATCATAATATTTCTCATATGTATGGTCAGGCAGGTTACATTTGCTTGTTAACAGTGTGAACACTACAGGTAGACAGAAAGGAAGAGAAAGGGAGCGCCACCAAAAAAGAAAGCAAAAACTACAAAGTGGTCCGTTTTAAGAGCTGCTTTGTAAGAAAACCAGAGGTTACGGAAATGGTTACTCTTGTTCTTCCTCCTTACTAAATTATCTGCTGCTGCTGCTGCTGCTGTACTGTTTCTGCGCTGCGTGTACATTTCTACTTTGAACTTACTTAAACTTGCATATACACATGCTTTCCCTTTACGCACCTCTTCTTATCTCTTATCTCTCATGAACGGCTGTTACAACGATATTTTATTTTTCTTCCTGGTGTAGTATGTGCAATATATGGAATTACACAAGATGCCGACAAGATGAAATAAAGATTTTAGACAAACAACACAATACATACATATATCCTTTTATCATGTTCAACTTGTAATTTTACTTTCTGTACTTTGTAGCATAATAAGATGATGCTCTCATTTTACCATTAAATATGTTTTACTACCCGATGAAAGTGCGGGCTCCCACTTTTCTCAAGCTTATATATTGAAAGGCATAGTACGAAGACAAAGCAGAAGCAGAGGAAAGAAATCTGCACTAGTGCAAAAGGGCATACAGATATGACCACATGAAAGGGAAGAAAACGGAAAAATATGATTTTATACACAAGTACTATATGTACTTGGTATAGTGATGATAATGGTGGTCCAAAAATTACAGGACCATCCATCATTTCATTAATCATTTTATTCTTCCCTGTCTCTCCAGCTCATAAAATATATACACTACAGCCAATATACCTAAACTTGATAGGTGCATACAAGTATATATATATATGGTGGGATATCCACATCGCGCCTTTACTCGTAAAATCTTCCATTTCTTGCCAAAAAACTTGGATCTGTCCTGGATATTACGATTTAAACTCAATAAGAACATTTACAGAGAAGATATTATTTAAGAAAAGACAAGTATGAAGTGGCATTTCGTACAGAGAACTACTCTCTCGTTTTCCCTTCCCACCCTGTCTAGATAAAAAAAACAATTCTGGTAATGCAGCAACCAGTAATAGGATTGCTACCTTAATTTATACGCTAAAAAATATAACTAACTATATGGTATGAAAAACTAATATTGCGTTTGTTAAGAGTAAATTGTCTAAAAAGAAAAACTAGCGTAACAAAAAATTTGACGGTCAAATTTCTCCAAATTACTCTCCAAAGTATTTCCCATAAATGACTTATCGCTCATGATCGCAATCATTTTTTTTTCGTATTTTCAACTGAACGACATGTATGTATATATGGTCAGTGGCTTAAACGATTTAGTGTGCCTGTTATAGACACATTCGTTTTTCAAAGAGTAACATTGACGCGGTGGTAGGTACCCCGGTAATACATCTCTCAACCGGACAGAAGCAAATAGCCTCGTGTGCAACACATAATGACGATGTCT
>JAHZNC010004426.1:0-25598 GCA_027744095.1 Zhuqinia jingwanae | reverse complement strand
AATGATGATGAATCAACGCAATCTTAAAGATTGTGGATTTTACGCAAGGCATTTCCGTTGAAGTGATTTTACTTTGTCAACTGGGTAGCACTGTGTCTAAAACGTCCCAATCTACGATCATCGACCAAAAAATTATCCAAATGATTTACATTAGAGTTGACGTGAATGATACCCAGTACAAGATTCACATAGGATGAAAACGCAACATATTCTGCCCTGGAAACCGAAAACTTGGTGTTGGGAATGATCCACGTTTTTGAGTAATAGTTTGAATGGAGGTATGGGATCGCTCACTCAGTATGTCCTTATATGTGTACCCAAATAACAACATACTGATTGAGCGACCCCATACCATTCACGTTTTTAAGAAACTTTAAAAAACAAAAAACGTAGCATTTTTTGAGGTTTTTGGCCAAAATTCCAGTTTAGTTTGATATGTTTGAATTGATGTTTTTTTCAAAATCTTCATGTCGGAATTGTATAGAAACAATACAAACATTATTTAAAATCTAATGTTAAAATTTGGATTATGTTTGGTCAGTGACCGTAGATAGGGACGTTTTAGACACAGTGCATAGTAGGAACTTCGCAAACAAAGTAACAATCAAATTTTTTCATCTTTAATTTTAACTGTAGATATCACGACAAAAATATTTATTTACCTTCCGCTTCCCTACTTCCATCGTAATCCTCTCCTTCAGTATCAAAGCTGGTTTGGTGCTCGATGGGCTCACTTGCTCGCCTGAAAAGATTTTTGAATGTGGTACATTATAACTTAGAAAGTCGTAATAAAACATCAAGACAACAAAAACTGGTAGGCATGTCATGACAATAAAATATATGTTGCTAATTATGAAAAGGAATGGCGTGCGCAATATTTTAAACAGAAAATAGATACATGTATAATATCCCTTTGAATAAAAGCTCGTAAAAATATCAGACAGAGTGAAAAGGAAGTTTTTAGTGAGAGTTGGAGTATCAAAAGGCTTACATAAGTGACATAGATGAATAAACTGATAGAGAAGAAAAGAAAGGAAACTTTAAAATGAAAGCTACAGAAGCAATAAAAGATGTCCCAGAAGAAGCCTGTTCTAATCTGTGATATATAGGACCCGGCGATCCATAAAAAAGGATAAAAACGTTACAATAAAAATGTGTGTGTGCACGAGTTTATCGGATAATGCAATTAACCCGGCGCCAGCTTCAACTGCCGTCCATCTCCTTCAGAAATGATGAAATATTGAAGATTTCCGTGATCCTGCTTCCATTATAAAGCTGTTTTTATAAATATATAATATATATATATGCAGCAAAATTATATTATATATATGTACCATAATTTATCCATAAATATCTTTACGCAAGTATTTTTCTTCTGCTTGCATTCCAAATTTTTTAACTTCACATTGAAAAATGCATGTAATGCAGCCTTATAGACCCTTCTGCCTCCATTCACCATGTAGGGCATGTTCGCTAGAAGCATTGAATTCTTTCTGACATTGCAGTCCACGTTCAACGTTCAGTCTACCTTTTCACTTTCTATTTCTCTAGCTGTTAGTCAAAAGCACGTGTGAATGAAGTATGGCTGGTTTAACAATTTCGGATTGTTATATAATTTTTATTGCTACTTTATATCAATGTTCTTTCAAATAAGGGAAAATTAATTGGTGTGCCGTCCATGTGGAATTTAATTATTTGCCTGAAGTTAGTTTCATAATACAAATGGGGTGACTTGAGATACTTGTGTCTCTTAAACGTACCGCATAAATATCAAAGTACTTGGAAAGGGAACGCACATCCTGTAAACTGACACTGATCTACACCCCTACGAAGTCTGTTGTGAAGCATTAATTGCGTTTTTGCTCATGGTTTGCATTTTTACGCAGATATCAACTTTAAATGCCAGATTGATACATATGACAAATTGAGCGACATCAAAGTTTGAATTGTGGATTTATTCTTGAGAGATGAATGAAGGCTCTACAATTATCTGTTGTTGAATTATTCTCATGTACGTGCATAAATGATTATTTGGTCTTGGTCTTACCAAGGCGTGTAAATGGAGACGCTATGGTCGTACAAACGTTATGTTTAAATTGTTCGTAAAATGGAAAATTTTGTATTTAGGTCACTCTTTTGAGTTAGAGAACCTGTGCCTTTTAACTATCCCCATTTCTGCAACTTTGTAGATAACTATAATTATTATGCTTTTACATAAATAACACTTGTCGCCTTGCTTCGTTTACATAATTTTTATTCCAGAAGAAAAGTATTTTTGATGTATGTATTTACGTCTCATTTAATTTCTGACGGTATTCTTCTCAGGGTTCCTTATCTTTAAAGTCTTCATATAATTTTTTTTAACCAGAATTCAAAACCGTTTCCATGGGACATTACATTCTAAAAACTACATAAAAGTAATGAGACTTCTGCTACATGAACAAATAGATAAATTGTGTATAGATTATGCATATGCATTCCGTAACCATGAGATGGAATGGAGGCAACTTTAAACAAGTGTCAAGTTGGAAAAAATATTTGGTAAGGGGCCAAACATTCACTTTTACCTTTATTTCTACTCAGATGCTTTCTCGGATATGTATTTTTACATTATTGTATCCAAATTTTGGTTTTGCCGCAGAATCGTCTTACAAGCAAGTAAACCCAAATTCGTTAACCAAGTGATTTATAGTTTTTTTTTGCTTGTGTCTCCGAAAATGTGACATTTTGTATTGACCTTATTAAGTATTGTGTGCATATTTCAAAACATTATGACAATATATACGGCGATACTTTTCCACAATTTTTACATAACGTGTACTTATTTACTTTTTCGTTTTATACCCGTCATAATGCCATAAATTTCAAGTGGGCACGATAGTATATCCATAATTAACTAGTTACAAAATTATTCATACAAAAAATTTATTTACCATCAAATATGCAGGGCTACCGTTTATTTTGTTTTTGTTTTTTTGTGAACCCTTTTAAAATTGATTGTATACACAAGCGTGACCAGTTTAACAGGGCATTGTTTCAAAAAAAGGTTGCTGACAACTGGTGTCACGCGAAAGCTTCTTCCGCCAAAGTAATTTATGAGTGCATTGGCATCCTACATCACAACATGTACTGTAATAGTAATATACTCTCGTGCTGTAATAGTAATAATGAATGTGGGAAAGAAGAAGAAAATAAGCTAACGGACAAAAGAAGGACTCTCTTTCCCTATGCAGATAAAAACTTTAAAAGGATATACATAATGATGACTATATGCGTCGTAATTCTGGAGAAAAAAATGTCACATTTCATAGGAAAGTTTGTAAATAAAGTCATGACTGAATACATGCACTCTATATACTGAGAGTAAAGTGAGCAATTGTGGAGAAAGTAGTAGCATAAGCATTGCCATTGACATCCCCATCCTCTTTACTTGTTATTACTTTTAAAAGAACGACGACGGTTACATACATAAGTAAGTACTTGATAAAAAAAATGCATTGTAACTAGAAAAAAAAAACTATTTTGGCGCGTGTATAACTGAATGAATGTCTGCCATCACTGCTGCTCCTTTTCACGAAAAAGTCTTAGGGTAACTAAGTATAAGTACATCGACGCAAAGTTTTTACACCATTACACCATCGACTTTGCTTCTTTTCTCACTGGCTGTTATCATCATCTTCAAAAGAAAAGTCATTTTTCCTCGGGAATGTGAATGTAGGACGGCAATGGAGCGTCTCGCTCTCGAGCGCTGCGCTCTTTTTTTTTTTTTGGGAAGGTTGAGAAGTACCAGACTGGCCTAAAGTATGTAGCTACTTTAAGAGACAAATCTTTTTCTTCTTTCTTCCTCGTCAGATCGTCCACGACCGCACAAGTACAAGTATAACAATGATAATATGTATTTGGGTAATATATTCACTCACCACTTACAGAGTAGCATCAGCGGCCACAACTACTATCATGGTAGTCGTGTATGTATGTAATAGAACGTGAGTTTCATGTGGCAATGCAATAGTTGTAGTTTTGTAAGCTGGTTTTAAGATGGGTAAATGTCTTGCAGGGCACTCCAACTAACTTATTTGCTTAAATTCGCAAATGCACATATCCACTAAAAGCACACGTTTCTATGTCACTGAATGTGCATACACACACACAGGGTTTGCGTTTGCAGTACAACTGTAAATAGGTGCCTAACTACAATAGACTTTTACTTACAAAAGGAAATGGATAACGCGCGTACACAGCGACTGACAACATTGGAATACCAAGAATCCTCTGATTGTGTCATGAAATACAGTTTTTTTTGTGAGAACAGGCAAAAATTATTAAATATTATATAATGTCATCCCATTATCTGCATATTTTTTCAACATATTGTATTGTGTACTAAAATAAAATGATGATAAAGAGTGTGAAGAGAGCTTAACTAGGTCACACAGGAAGAAAATGCTTGATCCCGAGAATTACAACTCGTTTGGGTGTAATAAATTACATTTGCTCCTTTGAGTTATACTTGTTAACCCTGCTAATTGAAATTTGAGAAGTTGTTGGTTTTACGAATGTAGTTATGTAGTTTTAAGAGCCTCAATTCAGGGAACTTTGGAATTGGTTTGCTTACGTATGATTGTTACGTAATTGATTTCTTGTGATTTATAAACTCTGAGCAGCAAAGCAAATACCTAGTAAAAAATCCAAACAATGTATAAAGTGGACAATGCCCACTGGGCATACATACGTACATATTTATATCCCTGGTAAATAATATTAGACCAATAACTATTTAACTAGAGCTGTAGGTTTTTGCCACACCTGTAAGTCATAAAATTTAGGTGTCACAGTTGAACCCTATCAATACATTGTATGATGTCATTAGTACTTCATATGAGAAGTATAAATGCACAAAAAAAAATTGACAAAATGTTGATCGTTTAAGCAGTAGCGGCCAAAATCTGTAAAAATATTTCTCCGCTCTAGAGATAAAACGGAAAGACTTAGAAACCTAGTTTTTTCTGCATTAGAAATACAAGCCAAAAATGAAGGTAGAGTTTTCGCCGAAATTTAAAATTTCGATTTCAATTAAGGGCAAAAATCAAAACTTCAGATATCTCTAAAAAAAAGTAACTTGCAGAGAAAATTAGTAAACGGATTTGAACTCCACGTAAAAAATTGAGTGGGTGATGACCCGTGGGGAAATGTGACCTGTGGAGTCAAACGTATTGATGACTCTACGACCAATTTTTGATAAGGGGTCCAAATCTGTTGTCAGTTTGTGTCTAGAGGATTCCTATCCAGAGATATACTAGAGAAACATTTGAGTGGGTGGTGACCCATGCCCCATGGGCATGTGGGATGCGTAGAGACGTGGGCGTTGCATGATAGATGGTCCATTTTTTACGTGGAGTTCAAATTCGTTTACGAATTTTCTCTGCAAGTTACTTATTTCAAAGGTATTTGAATTTTTGTTTTTTGCCCTTAATTGAAATCGAAACTTTAAATTACGGCGAAAACTCTACCTTCATTCTTGGCTTGTATTTCTAATGCAGGAAGAACTGGGTTGCTAAGTCTTTCCGTTTTTCTCTAGAACGGAGAAACGATTTTACAGATTTTGGCCGTTACTGCTTAAACGGTCAACATTTTAATTAAATTTTAAATTTATTTTAAAATTTTTGCAGTAAAATTATTGGAAAAAAATAATTAGCATGTCCGATATTTTAAATTACGGTTGAGATCTCATTCGATGACCGTCAAGTACCAGGTCAGCCAAAGGGTCTCCTTAATTTTTTACATTAAGTTTGTGGAATATGTGAGTTCTATTCTAATGGCATAAACCCAACGTATGAAGTTGCTTATGGTGGTTATTGTTATTTTCGTCGTAAAGTGCCTACGGATTTTCAATATTATTACTATTTCTAAAATTTGTATGATATTTGTTCATGGAAAACTGCAAAATTACCATTTATCATTGAACAAGAAGAAAAACAAAATGCATGAAAATAGGAAATGCATGAAAAGAGTTTAAGGAATTGGTTGGAATATTCATGACATATTTGTTCGGTTACGATGTTTTATACGTTATTCAATAAGAAATTAAGAAGATAAGAGAATATTTCGAACTAAATTACACAATTTGTTTACTAAGTTTAATCGTATATTTGGATATTTGAATCACAAATGTTGATAAAAAATTACATCCACATTTGCGAAAATAAATCGGCAAATATCGCATATCAGCGTTTTTCAAATTTGGGCGAGTTCTTTGGGCTTTAGGCACCTGGTACTGGAATGTCGGGTACGCCGGTATTAATATATATTTTTCTATTGGCAGACAGACGGTACTACAGCATTACTAATAGGAAGCTTAATCAAACTCAAACTAGAAAATTGATTCTCGTCTATAACAGGAAGCTTCAGTATACACTATTTGGAAAGCAGTCTCCCAGAGAATCGCGCACATTAATACGAAGCGCCATTAATGTTCCTATTTTTTATCACGTTATACATACATAGGTGCATGTGTACCACCTTTCTTTGTCTATATAAATATACACATACAGGGAGGTATACATATATCTATCTATCTATGTGTATGTGTATCTAACTGGAGCCACGGGAATCACCATATCACTCTTGAGTGGCGAAGAACTTGGAGGACTTTTAGTAATAATGGCTCTTTCCAACGATCCTGTTCACTTTCACTTACAGCCAACCATACACATTTATTGCTTGAGCGAGGAAATTGAACAGAGGTTACAAACCTATTACACATACACATAGGAGATGAAGCAAGCAAACTATAAATATCTAAAGAAATAAAACAAGTGAGTATTTGGTTATAGACTACCATCACCACGGCTCTCCTATCTTTTTCCTTCTTCGTTTTTTTTTTTTGAGATTTTGTGTATGTGTGTATAGCAGGAGCTACTATGTTGATTATACATCTTCAATCTCAATCCATTACATGGTCTCATAACGTAGACTTATGTAATATACGTACTCATATTATTACGTATGTTTCTGCAAACATGGATTGTGCGCTGGGTTGGGTAACATTCTTACATTATCATCATCACACGTACTTATGTGACAAATTGTGGAGATGAGTTTGGTATGGATCAGCACACTCGAGAAACAGATAAAGGGAAATATTAATGTGAAAAGTAGATAGATGGAATGAAAGAGACAGACGAAAAGAAGAAGGAGAAAAAACAAAATGATAACTCAACCTCGTCACATTAATGACAATGTGATGTATGATACATATATGAAAGTGAAAGATTTGATGGTTGTGTGTGTGTGATCATGTAGAGACTTGAGACTATTCTATATATTCCTTTGCAAAAGCACTAACTGCCAAAAAAAAACTACGAGCTATATAATGTTTAAGCCGATAAAACTCACACATCATCAGTATTGTTACGATATTCCTCTTCGGCCTCCTCGTGCTCTCCAATTTCACTTAGCTCTTTGCTCCCATTGTCTTCACAGCCGTCTTTTCCTTCCTGAGCTTGATCCCCCTGGTACGACACAGTAATAATACGTGTTAACGCATTAAAATCATTTTATGGATCATCTAAAAGAGCTAAAGTGAAGATAAAACTTGGCTTTAGATTAACCTATACGATACTTCACTCTTGCTGCAAAGAAAAAAATATATAGAGTAGTACTCCTTCAACAGAGAATTATCGTTATAATGATTCTTGAAATTTTTGAGTGATTACGCACCATTAAATTTAAGTGATTTCCTTTTTTATGGAAGAAGTGATTATGGCACGTATATAAACGAAAATGGTTTGCACTGTGCCATAATTATTATAAGGTTGGTGCCCTGAAGGTGAAGATCTTCGAAAGCTCGGCAAATTTAATTTTTCTTCAACTATAACCCTCGTGCTTCTACATTCTATTAAAGGAGGTTTCTCCTCTTATGCATGTCAAATTGTCATGAAAAATGAGTACGACGGGCGCTTTTATTTTCAGTACTACAATGTTCCCCATCCTCACCAATCCCTCAGTTTACAATTAACTTTAAACAAAAAACTTTTTCAAGCACATTTTTGCATATTAGGTATTCTACTTATTAACAGTTCATATATTCATTGGTAAGGGATCAAACATGTAAGCATATGATTTTGTTTTTACAATTCAAATACGAAAAAGCTGGCAAGAATAAAATTTCAACCCGCGCACAAGATATAATGTCGTATCGTCTGAAACATATAAGAAGAGTGAGAAATATAGCTTTACTGAATAGCCCTAAACTTTGTTTTCCCCTGCAGTGCGCTAATATTCATTAAATTACTTAAGCGGTTTGATCCTCCCTACTAATGCTGCTGCAGCAGCCAAGTGGGTAACTGTTGTGAGTGAAAATTTGAGCAGTCAGGTAAGTACATCAGCCTCACCACATAATCGTTAACTACACGACGAAAGTACATTTACAACTTGGATTTATATACGTGCAAATACAAGTTTGAATTAAAATTCTTTCCAAATAGTGCATTAATTAGTGCAGCCCTTTCGCCTGGTGGCTATAAGTGGTATAAAACAAAACAAAAAAACTCTCTCCGTAGGTATTCAAAAACTGGTGCACTATCTGCAGCAATTTTAAAGTACGTTGTTACCAGATGATGCAATTATACTGCTCTTTATCTTGCTAAAACGGTCAATATATGATTGCTCTGCTCTTTTCTTTATTGTATTTACAGTTACTAATCGCGCTCACGTAAAATATTCTTTGCATAACATTATACACACATTCTTTCAGATTTTACTAGCTGTTTCATTGTATGTACCAGCTTTTGCCTAATTTGCTAATATGTAACATTCCGAAGATCTGTGTATAACAAAAGTTGTTGAACTCGATCCGAAGTTAATATTGAAATTTTTATCATTTTTGTATGATCAGCATATATATTAAGCTTTTTTAACTTCTCTGTGGTACTACCATACAACTTTGGTGTTAAAATCACAATTTACAGTGCACGTCTCTGACGCTGCAAAAAAATCCTTAAATTTTGTCCCTGCGCAGTGATTTTCTGCAGATTGTAGAACCCATGTTTTGGATAATGTGAAAGCATGGCATAAAAAAACATATATATTCATGTACGTATACAGATATACGCATGTATATTTAGCAGAATATATCGTCTTTGGGTTCACTCAAAAATTATATAACACACACAACAAGAGAAACTCGAGATTATTTTGATGTATAAAATTTACAAATGGGAAACCTAATTACCTCTGCTGCGACCTCCCCCTCCTCTTTCTCTATTGCGGTTAATGAGTCCGCGTCTGCCAAATTGTCCACCGCAATGGCCAAAAAGACGTTGAGCAATATATCTGCATAAAAAGACAAAAACAGACAAAAACTCTACAATACACAGAGACACACATAGGTTGGATAAGTCATTTTTATATTCTACAGTCTTTTGGCATCTATTTTGTCCATTTTTCCTTGTGGGTTGGGACCCGAGGACTAAAACAAAACTTCGAAGAGACTAGTTATATGGCCCGTTTCATAGTTAAAGGGCAAAATATTTGAGGATATGGACTGTTTTGTGTAAGGGCGATCACACTTAACGCCATAGAAAAAGCTCATATATATGCAAGGATTCCGCCTTTTTTTCATGGTTTGATGAGATATTCCCTTGGAAGATATTGAGGTATTGACGTTCATTTATGATGGGATGCAGTTAAATTTTGTTTGTTGGCTTTTATCTTTTTAAACGGGGTTTTGTATTATTATTATGAAATGTGCATAAGAAAACCCACATCAGGATATATTTAAGTTGTTGTTTCATATAATTTGTTTTTTGAAATTCAAAATTTTTTTGCGTTTGGTACTTACAGTTGCCGCAGATGAATAATATGATAAAATAAATGCAAGCGATCACGCCAACGGAAGATACACCGCCATACGCAGCAATGCCTAAATACATTACTTCATTCCAGTCCTCACCAGTGAGAATCTATTTAAAAAAAAGTAAAATAATTGCCAAACATGTTTTAAAATGTACAAAATTGAATTTGGGGTTTGACATAACATAAATCAATTACTTGCTTTAAAAGTTCAATCTTTTTAATCTATTTCAATAACTTCAAACAAAAACCCAATTAGCAAAAATAAAAATGTTTTTAATTACAAAGCTTCCTGAAATTGAATTCCTCGCGAAACGAATATTTCAAATATAATTTATCAATAAGCTACAAACATAATACTAAAATTCAATTGTCACGTGGTATATAATTACTTTATTTATAAAATGCCAAAATACATATATTTCGATGAAAGTGGATTGCAAATATACAAACTTTGTAATAATTACGAGCTGCAAAATACAATACTGAACAGAAGAGGTTAACAAAAAACAAACATTATAGTCAAAAGTGATAAGAGGAGTCATAACAACATATCCTTGTCCAAGGCACTTACAGTAGGAAATAATGTTGTAATTTATATAGTACCGTTTCACATGCATGATTCTCAATTAGGTTTATTACCCCATAAAATATAAAAGTTATACATATTTTTTTTCTCACTTGGTTACTTTGAAAACGCGCAGAAGACGGACACATCTAAGGACGGAAACACCCAGCGGTGGTATCACTTCAGAATTCGTGAGTACAATCTCCAAAATGCTACTCACCACCACAAAGGAATCGAAGCGGTTAAAAAGGGACACAAAATAGCCCTGAAAATGACATTAGAAAAGAATATGTGTAATTAATTAAGAACCAGTGTGAGATGGACCACTTCCAACTTCGAGTAAAAGGCTTATATTTATACTTCTTCACAAAAAAAAAAGAAGTAATCCGTGATTTCTCACTAAAAGTATTACATCTACTATATATAACTCTATACTATTTAATAAAAATAACTTGAAACGATTATGTTTGCATTAGACACAAAAAAAGTTATTTTGAGAGAAATAGGGTAACTTCTGCAAAAATATACTGTTTATAATGCTACTTCAACATCAAGATGACACTGAATGCTTTGTTTATTTCCGTTTTGGTAATGACAACAAGTACAGTCTACAAAAAAGCACGTACTTAAGTAAAAAATCGTAAGTCTCTGTCTTACGAAGCACCAATAATACATACCTTCGAGAACTCCGCAATATCAAAATCTATATACAGATATACGTAGGTTTGGTACAAAGCTTTAGACTAAAGTTACTAAGGGGTTTCCCCATTTATATGATCAAAACGTAGCTTGTTTGATACGGTCGGTGGGTTATACGAACAACCAGTTTTGTCATTTCCATTCTAAATATCTTAAAGTTGTTTACTGCCGTTATATGGGATAAAAGTTTAGCGAAACACAAAAGGGTCCTTCTTCATCTTCAAATGAAATCACAGAGTGATCCAATTTATAGAGCTTCTTTTTGAGAAGATACAAAAAAAACTTTGCCCCAGTTAGTGCGTTCATTTTAACGACTTTTTCACCCGCCGCCGTGTTTTTCCTATAGTTCAAGAAAACGAGTGAAAGTTTGCCAAAGGATTTTGTGTGAATGGAAATCTGGAAAATGACTGAACTACTTAAGATCACCAAGCTAAGTGCCCGGAAGAAAAAAAACCTTTCCAATGCTTGAGCTGCCATTCGTATATGTGTATTTTATTATACTCTTCTCAGTGCCCATAAAGCGGCGGTCAAATTGTTCAACATTATTTAATGATGGCTTATACACACAATAAGGGAAGTTACCACTTGGCATCCAACAAACAATTTGACATTGGTTTTCATGAGCCTGGCTCGGCTTTTGAGTTCATTTACAGATTTCTGAATCTGGTAATGAACTCAATACATCATGTCGTTAATATGAAGTTTAAATGAACTTCAATACATACATGCATATATTTATATATATACATATATGCATACGAAATTCCCTTTATGGTGACTTCTTTCCCTCTGTTTTCTGTTTTTGTGTCTGTTGCTTCCTAATTTCCTGGACAAGTAATTGTTTTAACAAGTAAAATGTAAGTAGGTATATAAGTATATATGTAAATTAACTATAGAAAAGCCAGAGGGAAAGTAGAGAACATTTATGATACCGTGCGTGCTCAAAAATATTTACATGTAAATATAAAATTACTAACATATCTGCTATATTTTTTGACGGCAAATGTATTTCGCATTTTTTACATTGTTTTGTTACTCACCTGGAATCCTAGACTGAACATCTTTAAGAGCATTTCCATTGTAAAAAGGACGACGAAGAAGATATTGGTCACCTCTAGAATAAAAATACATACATATATCCAACTGAATTAAATAGATGAAACGGATAGACTCACATTACAGTTAATATTGCTGCTAGTGTAACTATATTTTCTGCAAATAAAGTTGTTTTAAAAAGAATGCAGGCACCAATAAACCGGAACAACCAATGTAATGAAGTAGCGTAAGCTGATTCGACGATTTCGACTTTATATTCGTAATCAGCGTATTCAATTACATCAATTTCGACAATAAAAAAATTTCGAAATTTTTTCAAAATTTTGAAAAATTAAAAAAAATATATTTTGAAAATTTCGACTTAATATTCGTAATCAGCGTATTCAATTACATCAATTTCGACAATAAAAAAATTTCGAATTTTTTTCAAAATTTTGAAAATTTTCAAAATCCAAGGAAGGAATCCATATACCAAATTTGAAGACAATCAGACAACTCCTTCGAAAGTTATAGCGCGAACGGACGGACGGACAGACGGACAGACAAAATTATAAAGCAGCTTACGCTACTTAATAAATGTAGTATAGGATATAGAGAAACATCGTGTTAGTACACAAATGTTGCGTTAGTATTGCCACCAGTATTAGTAGTGCACTGGGGCAAATAGGTACGTGGTTCTGCTAGAGATGTTTGAGGCCGATAAATAGTCAGGGTTTTGTTCTGGTTCGGCCACGACTCGCGAGAAAGTATTGCAACATGAAAAACGAGGCGAATGGAGAAAATTATTCAAAGGTTGCTGCTACGTCTTGGCTTCTCTGACACATGGAATAAGTTATGGAAGTTTGGTACACATCCACAACGATCATTAAAAGCATCAGGTATATGATATATGTACCAATGCAATTTCCGTTAATTATTCGTGAGTTTTCTAACCATGAATTAATTATCACTGATATATTTTAGTTTCTTTAGGTTCGTTGTGTAGAATGCTCATAATGCCAGTAATAAAGACACGTGGTGGCTAGTGCATGTCTCAAGGAGCCCCAACCCAAACTTTCACTGTGCAGCAGATGTAAAGTCAAAGTAACAGGTTGAGAAAGCATTTCGTAGTTCAAAAATATTCATCACATTTTTGATGCTTCACTTCAGGAAATATTTGTTAGTGAAGTAATATAATGTTAAGTTCATAAGCATACCTTGAAAGTCATCAAGCCATTTGGGTTGATGATAGTGCTCTGTAGCGAGTATGCCAGTGTTGAGAAACACCAGCAGAATGATGAGCCAGTAGAAAGCTTGCGATTTGACAGCCTTCCTGCAAGCCCGCCGCATTCTTCGTATCAGCCTGTAATGTCATTAGATCTTATTACATACTTAGCGAAAGAACAAATTTTATGGAGCTTGTAATCATGAAGAGAAGCTAAATATAGCGGTGCTAGTAGTCAAATACCGATCCAAATCATTCCTTTTTGAAGGTTACTCTAAATGCACTTTAATCTTTAAAGCAATTTATGAAATACATTCCGTAATGTAAAATATAAATCAATTCACATCTTTCTACAAACATTGGATATAAAATAGCATTTAAAATGCAACCAGCTGGCATAATGCAAAGTTGTACAAGATTCTAGACTAAAATATAATATTGGGATTACGGAAAATAAATGGCGGTGCCAATTTCTGGGCGGCGAAAATAAGGTAGGCGAAAAATGGCAAGGCTTTTATATGGTAGGTATTTTATATGGTGTGACCATTTTCTGGTTGGTATTTTATATGCTGTAACCAATTTATGGCAGGTATTTTAAATGGTGAATCCGTTTTCTGGCGGTAAAACTACATGAGAAAAACCTCGTAGCATTTATTATTCAAAAATACATCTGTACAAATATATATAAAAATTAATCATCATTATTATAACCCCGAGTCCTCTTCTTTGTCAAAGTCACTGTAGCGACCTTACGCTTTCGTGGTTTGGTTACTTTAGCAGTAGTGCTGGCTGTTGAGCTTGATATTGATGGTACAGGTTCCTGCATCTGTAATACCTGTGTAGGTGGCTCATTTTCGCTGTGACAATTTTCTGAGTTATAATATAATAATGGTATTTTTTTTTGCATAATAAATGCTACGAGTTTTTGACCATGTAATTTTACTGCCAGCAAACGGATTCACCATTTAAAATACCTGCCAGAAATTGGTTACACCATTTAAAATACCTACCAGAGAATGGTTACAGCACATAAAATACCTACCATATAAAAGTCTTGCCATTTTTCGCTTACCATATTTTCGCAGCCAAGAAATTGGCACCGACATTTATTTTCCGACTCCCATAATACTGAGATCATGATATGGCAACTAGGTATGCATGGTGCGTAATAATATTTAAATAATAAAATTTAGAATATACAAAATAGCATAGATAAAAGAGAATCATTTGCACATGCGGCATGTGTTGAATCCGGGCATCTCACCAAAATGAATGTAGTGTTTCATTTTATAAAGTAGATGTTATGCAATGTTTTTGAGTTGCATTAAGTAGCAGTAAAGCTAAGTATTAAATTTCCTAAAAAAGAGTTCCAGGATGACACTAGAGACCATATAATTTGATACTATTGTTATCACTGTTCAACAAAATGTAATTTACAGTATACTCGATTAAAACTTCTTATTTTGTCCAAAACTCTCAATACCATTGACGAAACTCAAGAATATCATATGATGTGTCATCATGGTAGACAATTTACTAATGCACGAATGAAATATCTGCCCAATATATATGGTCTACAAACTGCAAAGATTCCAAAATCTGAAGTGTGTCTGGGTGCCTTCAATATGTTCCAAATAAATAATATTTTGACAATTCACGAATAGTTATTCAACATATGGTGGAAAAAGTACTGATTCTACAAAGCAAATTGAGCAAAATGTGGGACAATGTAATTGCAAAAGAAAAGATTCGCAATAAAGTGCACAGCGGCATATTTATAAAAATATAACTTTAAGTACGTATATGTTATGGATTTTTAGATATAAAGGATGTATTCTGTAACTATTCGATAGTTTTCCTGTACTAGTATAAATGCAATTCAATGCTATCGTTTAGATCAAGTTTACTAATATGTACGTGCAATATGTACGTACACCGTCCTTAAAAAGAATGTGATTTTCTAAATGAACTTGTTTGGGTACTTTATAAAAATACAGCAAGGACTTTTTATTTGTTCTGTGTGAGTAAATATTAACGTTACGGTGTTGCCTTGCATACTTTTCTCTTGTGGATAAAAACGAGAATATTTTCTTTTTCTCTCGCTTCCTCTTCTTGATCATGAAAGTGATTTCACAGACTTTTTTTTATTTAACCCTATTTCTCTAACTTTTTCTGCTCCAAACTCGTTTCCACGCTGAATTCCGTATAGAGCATCATAATATTATGGATCACAGGTATATAAAATGTATGTACAGCTAACATACTATATGGCGACGTTGAAGGACTGACTGCCGCGAAAAAAGGTTCCATGAAAATCTAAATTTATATGGAGAATTGAAGCTTAACGAGTTTAAGGATCAACGGTGCAATATAAGTGTTAGCGTGTTACTTATGTGTTACTAGCAGCGCGTAGCATATAATACATATATACCTTTAAAGATAACTGCTTTTGTTAGTACCTACGTGCATTTTTTTATATACATATACCTACATTGTTAGTATAGGTGTTTACCTCGCAGTAGTAGTAGTTGGAAAGTCTTATTATTACAGTCTGAACAGCTGTTGGTTTAAAGCATTTTTACTTATTTTTTACTGAAAACTACACTGCAAAAAGCGATAAGATGTAATTTAATACTCTAACTTTTCCTACAATACTTTTTTCCGGTGTGCGTAATAATGTTATACAAGTAATGAAGTAAAAGAAGAGATGTTTCTTGGAATTTTTACATACAAAATTGCTACAAGTCACTGCAATAAAGCTTAAAAATGATGAGTTCACAGATAAAAAAGTATAACGACTACTAATTGCAAGCGGATGTCTCCTAAGAATTATCAAAGTTAATTGTAGTAAATTTGTGAAAGAAACTTTTTTTACGATGAAATTCTACGAAATAATAGTAAAGTAGTTTTACTTATATATTTACTGCATAGAAAAAAAATGAGCAATTGCGATTTATTTTCTGCTTTATTAACAGATTGATACCGTATATCAGTTGTCTAGCATTGCTTTATTATGTCTTACAAGGAGGGTACATGGGTGATACGTCCTTACAACGTTAACAATTATCTTATTCCATGTTATAACAAAGACCTGTACTCGTAGCTTTATAATAATAATGCAATCAGAGATATTGTACATACTCTCAGAATAACAACTTGAAACTTCACAAACGGCATAATTTGCATTTCAACAACTTGTAATTGCTTTTAAAATGCATGACATAAAAAAAATTCTCGCAGTATATAACTAACTGCCAACTATAATATAACTAAGGAGTAAATATATATGTCTGTCTGCTGCTGTGTCTGTGTCGCAAATATTGGGGAAAAAATTTAAATTGCCACGTGAATGAAGTTTGTGTTGGGCTTAAAGAAGCAGGAAATAAAACCATATTTTATGGAGTATTATTGAAGGACCAATCGAACGAAAAGTAAATTATGAAAATGTTGGAAAAACGTGAATGACTGATTTACGAGTTGTGGATATGTTGACATTGAAGATTTTTCTGCAATTTTATATGAAGAATGCCGTCTTTATATTAGCACTGGCGGACGTTGGCAAACCAGACTGAACAAACATCATACCAAGTTTAAAAAACGAGCAAGCAATAAATGACATAGGGAAATTATGATTCGTTATGTAACATGCAACAGGCACGCTTGGGGTTTTCACTTACGAATTTCCACCCCAGGTGGGAATTTCGTGGTTACCACTAAATTCTACACTTAAAACTGCATAGGATAAGACACTTGTTAAAGCTTTAAGGATGTATCGCTCCGGGACCCGTCCTTGTTAGTGTATGTTTGTCAGTGTCCATTTATTGTAAGTATGTGAATTTGTTGTCGTATAAGCAGTTGTCCGCATACGCCTTGCTTGTTTATTGTTATAAATAAGTTTGTCCCGTGACAGGTAGATTTAAAATGAAATATTAGTATTTATTACTTTAATTTGTTCCAAGTGAGTTATGTCTTTGTTCTGGTGAGCAGTAGTATATTGTAAGAAATAGTTAATACACGTATGCTTACGCTTGTACTTGTGTGATGATGTTGAATTGTAAGTGTAAATTGATACTCGGCTTGCGGATTCTGTAATTGTGAAACACGTTCATGAATAGACATACATACTCGTAAACTGGTGACTGTTGTTTCCGAAGCAAATTTCTAAGATGATTTAGTGCAATTTAATTACACAAATGTTACCCATAGTGACAACTTTTGTTTGTACAAAAACTATGTTTAAAATTTGAGATAAAATGTCGAAATGTATTTGTATGCCAAGTAATCCAAAAAAAATTGTACCTAAAAATGCATCCCAAAGTGGCTGAAGGACATATACATATATATATATAATATAGCGACTAAAAGTACCTTTTTTTCAGACAAATAAAACTTTGCAGTTTTTCCATTTTTATTTTATGTACATAAATAACTTTAATGTCAACACGTTTAGTAAAACTTTCTTCTTACCTATCAAAGTCTCTCTTTTTTGAATGAAACCAGGGCAGTTTTTGTAATTGAGCGGCATCATTCTCATTTCCTTCCTCCTGTGCAGCTACTTCGCTAGTTCCTTTGGCTATTTATATACAATTAAACATTAATTTAAAAAAAAACTCGACTCCATTTACCGCCATAAAGGTTCGCCATACATATTTATTCACGTATGTATGTGTGAAGTTTTTGCAAACAAAATTCGCTGTCCTAAAGCAGATAGGCCTGACTCCCCAGCACTGAATTCGAAAACGAATATACCCTCAGCAGAAAAAAATGTTATCAAATGAGGCGTCGTTAGGACTAGCAATGGAATAAGATATGTATATGCATTCTGCTTATAATTAGCAAATCTCTATTTTCAAAACAGTTGGTTTTGAAAATCATTTTAAAATGGATGTGGAATGGTTCCAACTGAGGTGACATTTTGACTGGCATAACATTGTTTTTTTTAATTTGATGCATGGGGCGGCTAGGGTCGCTTGCTGCCGGAAATCAAATTTTGCGCAAAAATGTGCTCTAACGTCACACACGTATAAATTATTCTTTGCATGGCATACACGCATATACACATGACTATCAATTATTAATGACGGAAGTAATCAACCTTTATCTTCCCCATCCAACTCAATGTCTTCTGCCTGAGTGATCCAGTCTAAATAGCCCCGCAGGTCCTCTTCAATTTGCTGTTTTTCTCTCAATTTCTGAAAATCGCCGCGTGCTTTCGCCTTTTCTCTTTCTTTTGAAAATTCACTATAGAGCAACAAATTACAGATATGGTGTTTTTTACAAGTTGCCCTATTGACTATAGTATTTTTTTTCTCCTGTATTATAAATGGTATACATAATACTTATAAAATAATAATTATTATTTTGGTAAAGTATTATGTCTCCAAAAAATATTCTGCTGACAAAACACATACCCACTCAGAACACCGAGAATTAGGTTCATGACGAAAAAGGCACCAATAATAATCATAGATATAAAGTAAACCCACTGCCATGAGCTTCCCATTGAATCTTGAATCTATTACACGTATATAAAATTTATATCTCATTTAAGCAAGGTTTCCTTACATGTACAACTAATGATAATATAGTACACCTGGAGAAAAGTGGACTCACTTACATTGTACATAACATTAGTCCAACCTTCTAGAGTAATGCATTGAAATACAGTGAGCATGGACAATCCAAAATTGTCAAAATTGGTAATGCCCTTGTTTGGACCTTCCCAGTAGCCTCGACATAGTTGGTCATCCTCGCACATGTACGCACCTCCACAAGGAACTGGCTCCTTCATCATTTCGCCTATTTGTATTACAAATGAGGACATACCATAATATACATACATACACATACAACATCTATAATAGTCTTTAAGTATCAATTTTTTAACAAGCAGATTACAACTTAATAAGCTCTTTTTTTCTTCACAAGCAGTCGTGCTGCTTAATTGATATCTTTAAGTAGATATTGATTGTAAGTAGTTTTAATTACCCGTGATATTGTTGAAGCACGTATTGTGCATCTTCCCAGAAAAAAGTTCTAGTCCAACGATTGCGTAAATGATTATGACAAAAAGGACGAGAAGGGCGATGTGAAGTAAAGGCACCATGGCACGAAGAATAGAATTCATCACTACTTGTAAACCTATTCAACAAAGAAATTAATTGGAAGTGTGTGTAGGTTATTTATGATATGAACAAATACATTATTTAGCAACTTCCTTTCACGCAACACGGAGTTATAATTAATTGATTTTTTTTTCATTGAAGCAATCATATACTTAAATGATGCTACAACTACTATTGTTGTAATATAGTAGATGATCAAGCATACAGGATACACCTTATGTCAATTTATAATATTAATCCATGTATAAAAAGGGAGAGTCATGTATATACTCACTTGGTACTCCAGATACAAGTCTCAAAGGCCGCAATACACGGAATGCTCTGAGTGCTTTCACGTCAAACCCCTCCTTCATAAGGTTTGACAGAGCTGTGCTAATAATTCTGCAAAGTTAAATGATATCTCATGTAACTTCAAACATACATTCCTACAAACCTCTGCTGCTTTTTATTTTATTTATAAGTGAGAAAAAATCTGCGTTAGTTTACCCTATAACTACTATTGTAAAATCGAGGAAATTCCATCCGTTTCTCAGGTATGAACCAGGGTGCAGTAAAAATCCGTAAGCGATGATTTTCATGATGCACTCTGCGGTGAATATTATTAGAAATATGTACTCTATCTTTTCCTACAAAATTACAAAACAAAAGATTATTATTTTATAGCTAAATCCTGGGGTGTGGGTGTGTGTGGGCAAAAAAAATTATTCACAGTCCGTCACAAATGAAAATTACATACGCTCGGAGCATAGCATATACATACATAGAGCTTTTCTCGGCTTGTAGCAAAGTTTATGTCCCACGTATGCATGTATGTAACTTATATATTGGAATACTTACCAGTGTTTGATTCGTACTGTTCGAATCACTGTT
The DNA here is from genome assembly GCA_027744095.1 of Zhuqinia jingwanae. Lineage (NCBI taxonomy): Eukaryota > Metazoa > Arthropoda > Collembola > Entomobryomorpha > Paronellidae > Zhuqinia > Zhuqinia jingwanae. The sequence goes on along the minus strand of JAHZNC010004426.1, from coordinate 5,224 downwards.
TGGATACGGAGTGTAAACTGCCAAGGCCACACAGTTTGCAAAGATTGTCAACAGGATCAGGTACTCAAAAGGTCTGGAAAACGATGAGAGAGAGAGAGAGAGAGAATAAAAACAATCGAAAATGGCTCATGAACATGTTACTGTCAATCAGTGAAAGAAGTTGGAAGAAACTTTTCTAATCCTCACATCACCAACTGACAAGGTTAAGCAGGTTATATGAGTATACCATCAAAAGTGAAGGGGCGTAAAAATATTATTGAAATACTGCCATTTATCATGTACATGTATCAAAGGCCGGAGGTGGTGGTGGGGCTTTGTGAAACAAAAAAAATCTTGCAAAAAATGGTTCATCATCTTGACAAAAAATCTGATTTCATTACTTGATGGAGCAGAAATGAAGGATGAGAATGAAGGAACTATTATATACAGCTATAGGTATAACAAGAAGTTTGGGACAATCCTAAGAAAAATAATTTTCCTCCATACTGCCTCAATCAAAATATAAGGAACAACACAGAGGGAGGAATTGCAAGAAAAAGAGGACACATTGGGAGTGAACTTGATAAATACTATGAATGGGGGTATTTCTGCATGTAATATCTGTAAATGGCATTGTACAGGTGGAAGTAATTTTTTTATGCATGGACAATAGATCCATTTATCAAAATGGGATAGTAGTACATCTTGTAACTACTTTTTTGTGCTCCTCCTGCTGATTTTATTATACAATTCGCAGAGAAGAAAGTACATTATTTCTCGCTTCACTCACACAGAGCAGCACTATGCATTTACTAAGCAGTTGGATGGACAATGATATGGTATACATACACTTGTCATGAGAGACTACCCCCATGCGATTCTACTCAATAGGATTGTATAAAGCTAATTGAATTCTTGGATAAACAACTGTGAATAAATTGAAGCCCGTGCTGGCATGTGACTTACTTCCATTCGACAACATCAATGCATAACTTGCGTATTGGATTTTTCAACGTGAAGCAGAAGAGAGCCCGCTGCGGGCGGTCAGGAACTGCCTTCCCGCGGCGGGCAGCTTGTCTTCTCTTATTGGCAGTCATTGGCACTGTGGCACTTAGAGCACATTGCCATGCCGAAGATAAAGGCTTATGGTTTGCAGCTGTTGAAGGGCCAGCTACCCCTTCCGCACAAGGAGATACTACTCCAGCTACTGCAGCGGCCGCAGAAACTGTCGCAACTGCTATTCCCGGTGGGCCTAAAATGGATGTGACATGTGGGGCCACTAGGCTGATTGGAGGTGCGACGCCTGATGGAGTCGTAGAGGTTGCTGCTTCTGTCAAACTAAATACTATTGGTGATGAGGGACTGATTACTATTGAAGGACTCCCATTGCTCTCTCCTCCAGGATAAATACTTGTGAAGCCATCTCCACTCCCAATCTCATAGCTACTTACACCACCTGTAAAGTAATAAGAAAAATATACATAATCAAAATGCCTGACACGTCTTTTATGCCACCATTTTCCAGTAACTCATTTTACGAAAAAAAAAACAAATAGAAAAATCAATTTCCAAGCAAATTTCTTAATGTTTAAATAATGCTTCACATTATTAAACTGCCAACAAAATTTATTACGTTTCTCAGTTTCCATTTAAGATACGCACGGCATCCAAACATATACCAACGTACCCTACATTTATACCATTTCGTGGAGAAAGCACTTGTGTGACTCTAGGTGAATAAGGTGTGTATCAAAATTACAAAGCCACTCATCAATTCACTTCTACCCAAATACCCAAAATACGGAACAACATTTCAGGATCTTGGTTTGTCTTACGACGATAGAAGAGGCTCTGAACAACAAATGTTTAAATAAGTATACTTTAACTATTTCTCCATACCCTGCTTTGTGGGAGCTGGGATTAATTGTAAAATGGAATAATTCAACTTCATACAACCATTTAGAAAATGATCCTCCCTAAATTATAATGTCTATTTATTTGCAAGTATGCATTACTCATTTCGGTCCCAATAATATACATGGTGAGTTCCACGTTCGTGTTTTTTAAGGTTCAATATTTATATTTAAAAAACAATGGAAAATTTGTAATTTTTAGTTCAATTAATCAAAAGGAATTTTTATCCGTTCTGACACGCATTAGAGTTTTAATACGGAAATGTTTGTTCAGTCCAAACCCGTTTTTTGATGACATCGCATTTCATAATTTCGCCCATAGATTCTTAGAGTAGCTGTTTAGTACAATACGCGCTTTTAATCAGGTATGTGTGTCATTTTTGCTCTAGCAGAAAAAAAGCCACATATACCTGAAGTGTTTCTCTGTATACCTGAAATAGTGAACTGATTGGTGGTCGTATAATTCTGATCATACCTTTTTTGCGCTGTTTACTCTCGAGTCACGTAAAGAAAGGTAGCATTTTATCTAAAGACTCAAGCATGTTGCATATATTGAGTATTTTACTGCAGTATTTTTTGCAGAGTTATAATACCTACGTAAGGTATTGCTGTTACGCAAGCCATCTCCTCTGATTTTATTGAAGCCAGCAAGCAAAGAAGCTGTAATAATGTAGGCGTATGTATGTTTGAGTATGTATGTATGTATGTTTATACGCACTTATACATGAGCAATCATTTTCATTTCGTGTTACAAAGAGAAGCATTGAAGCAATGAACTTAATGAAAGTGATTTTGGTTGTCAGTAATGAAGGAAAACAAGGATTGAAGACTATAAATTCTCATTTCTTCACAAAAATATCTTCAACAGTGCAAACTTGTTTTTTTTGTTGACTGATTCAACCTCAAAATATCTCCCATCGGATATTGGTGGGGTGATGGTAGTGTTGGGGGTGGCGAAGAAGTACAAACTTCCTCTCTATTCGCAACGCAACTCATCACCTGAAAAACCTTTTGATGTAATCATTTATCACTACTACATCTCTACTTTTATGTATACCTGAAAGATCATAATGAAAAAATACATAATAACATAATACATATAACATTTTTTCCTATATACCTACAAACAGTGCTAGAAAACTCTTTTTGATTCTTCATCTGCTTCAATGTTTTACTGCTGCAAGGAAAAGATAAGGTAGGTCGTAATTCATAAAGAGAAAAGATACATAATAATAAAGCTGTAAGAACTGTAAATGGGTTAACTTATATGATGCACAAAGGTTATTTTGATGTTAGGTTAGGTTAAGATTGGTTATTGGCAAAAGTAAGACCCGTTTCTGTTGATGCTTAATAAGAGCTTTCGAATGATATGTCACATGCTATTGGTTAAAGGTCAAAAATCAATATTCTCTGCATCCCTCATGGAGGGAACGCAAAAGTAACACCAGTTTCTTGTATTATACTCATCTAGATAAATCGAATGATACGTCACATGATATACTAAGCAAAAAAAAAATCAAAGTTCTCTCCATAACTACTTCCAATTTGGAGATGTCGGGCTGAAAATCACTAAGCTTCTAGGCTAAGGCATTTAATGCTTATGCATATATCAAATTTAAAGTGATTTTAGCTAAACCGTTTCGAAGTTACCGTGTGGACACACAGACAACAATGGCAAAGTCAATACTTGCTAATTGCATCAGCTGCGTAATAATATGTGAATACACACTACACACCCAGAACAAAGTCGGGTAGAGTAAGATGACTGCGGTGGTGAAAAGTTTTGAGCGAATTGCTTTTGCTCATTTGTTCCATCAGCAGCAGCAGTTACAGTAGCATATAAAGCTGGTATAGTACATAGGTATGCATACATGTGTAATCCAACATATAAGTATGTTTATGTGTGAGAAACGTGATGAAATTGCCAAACAATGACGCTGCATTCCATTGCTTCATATCATTAGAAAGATTAAAACGTCTCTGGAAAAGTCCTCTCCTTCTGCTTTCCAGCATGTAACAGTGGCACCAGAAGGACTATGAGCAGACACGCAGCCTATTTTCTATCCATCTTGTAACCCCAACTTTCACTAGATTCTGCATTATACACACTCGCCAACCCACACACATGGCATATTATACTCCAGAGTAACATCAGACCTATATATATCCATTTCTTGTGCAATGTGCAAAAACATATTTAATACAGTTGTAAAAAAGACAGCGGAAGTGAAGACAAAAAAATCTCAAGACATAAACGTGCTCCCACATACACATTATCTCTTTTAGTTACTTTTTTCCCTCTCCCGCAGAAGAAAAAAATGGTTAACCGACAATCGTGCTACTCGTCGATTCACCATTTCTTCGATCTACAACACACACCACTATATCATTCTATCAAGGAAAACCTAAATCTACAAATACAAAGATATCCACAAGCATACACACACAAAACACTACTGATTGCAATAGATCTTATTACGTTGATACTGTGGTTAATAGGATACTACTCAAGTTTCAATTTTTGTCGGAATCTTGAATTACATTGATTTAATGACAGACCAAATAATATGTTATATGATGCGACGATATTTATAATAAAACATCAAACCATTAGAGTCGATGAAATCATTATTGTTTCAAAACACATCCTGTCATTATTTGAAGAAAATTGGAATATAATTATTAAATGTCACACGAGTGACCATTAAGTAACCATTAAAATTTTAATATCCATGCATTTAAATCTGGAACTCCATAGTTTAAGTCTATTCGACTTTCATTTTGTCGTAAACATGAAGCTCCATACGCAGGAATGATATATTACAAATGAAACCACTTATCCATTAAAAACGCTGTCACATTGATATGTGATATGATCCTTCATTCACAATTGATTTAGAATTTGAAATAAACTTAATCTCCTTTTTCAAGTGTATATGGTTTCGGAATAATAGACTTTGTAGAGAAAACAGGGGATTTAGGGAATGAAGTCATACAGCATTTTCCGGGTCTCGGACTTCATTAATCCTACATTCTCAAGAAAAGGACTTGTGTATTATTTTCGTATTCATTCACTACAACATGAACTTGTATTCATTTAATGAGGGTAAAAGAGATACCGAGACAATAGGACAACAATGCAGGTAAAAGTATTTAGGTATACCTACTTTGCTATTATTTCAAAAATGCAACTAGCAAGACGACTTTTGGATTGAATTGAATTGAATTGCAGCTTTATTAAAGTGACGATAATCAAAACATGTTATAATATAACAAATTGTTTCCATGACCAAGTCACTGGTTACAGTAATATAAGGATAAAATGGCTACAT
>JAHZNC010004425.1:0-15653 GCA_027744095.1 Zhuqinia jingwanae | reverse complement strand
TTCATTTCTTCATGGAGGTTTACAACCAAAAAAACCAATGTTGAAAGTTGACTCTCTTCTCTCTCTGTTGCAAACAGAAAAAAAGAGTCACAGTGCCGCGGCGTATGTGGCAGCGTGCAATATTATATTATTATTATTATTATTTCGGAACCTGCAGCAGTGAACTCTGTATTACATGCCTATAACATGTATATAATGATGATGATAATACACCATGATGACTTGTGCTTTGGTGGTGATGGTAGTAGTATATGGACTTGTATTATTTCCAAAAAGACTTGTTCAATACATAAATATTATACACAGGATTATTTGTTGATTCACAATTCACTCAAGTCTGGCTATAGTAAAGTCACTGAAAAGTGAGAGAGAGAGCTAGGCAAAAAACATAAAGAAAAAAAAATCATTTGAGCAGAGCTGTTTGATTTTTTTTTCTTTTTTGGATGCGTGTTGCGCGCACTGTGTATGACGCTTGCCACCACCATCACCTTTTTGCCGTTGCAACTTTTACTTTAGTTTATTTACATGAGAAGGATGATGATGATTATTATGACGGGTCCTTACAGAAATTATACGCTTGAATGTTTTCAAGTCAGAGATTTGTTGGGGGAGGTGGTGGTGGTGATGATGTTGCGCCATTACTACAACTTAAGACACACATTGCAATATGCTGCTGTTGTTGTTTTTTTCTCTATCTCTGCACCAGGGTAGGTCATTATAATTGAACTGTACATCACCTCCTCTCTCTCTCTCTCCCTATCTGCTTTTTCCAACAGACTGATAGTGAGTGAATGTGTGTCATAAAATATCTCCCTTGTGTGTGAGAAAGCAGCAAGAGCAACAACAACGCAAAACAGAGAGAGAGAGAAAAGAATCCATTTAGTTAATAGTACCCACCTTGTTTGGTTTATGACAGGTAGAGATTTTTTTCATGAGTTGGGTGCATGCATGCGTACATCTAGTAAAATGTAGAAAAAAAGAGTAAAATAATGCCACATAAACATGGTCGTTAAAGGTTTGGTACATGGTGCACATGCCATCATATTATATGACTATATGCCACTGTGAGTTATGAACTGAATGCCGAAAAAAAATGTGAAATGTCTTCAAAACTAATTTACTATATACAACAACAACAGAAACATCTACCCACAGACTCGTAGAGATATATAGGAAGGGAAAAGGTTATTATCTGGGAATGAATGGAGAGCTTAAAACATTAGTGGTGAATTAGTCAGAGTGAAATGCGATATTAAGTCGTTGGATTTTTTTTCTCAGTTGATGATGATGATAATGCTAGACGAAATAATCAAGTAAAGTGAAAAAAACAATGTTTTGTGCGAATAATGTAGAGATATTTATGAAATGTATATGGTCATTTTTTGGGGGTTTTAGAATTTAATTATGAAATAGCCAAGCCATCTTCATAAAATTTTCGTCGAACGATTTAGTCAATAAGCCTTTCTAGTTGTACATGCCCAAAATTTTAGTTACTATATCTATTACGATGAGAACAGACTTTTTGATAATAATTTTTTTAAAGGCTTTATAATTAACCATATTTCCCTTTTCCAAAATCTGCCTTTAATTTAGCTCAATTTTTGAATATTGCTGGAATTATCATCATTAGCATCATCTCATCAATTTATGTATGGATTAGTACATTTGATATTACTACGTAGTCAGCATATCAATATGCCAAACATTGTCAAGTCAACTGCGAGCATTATGTATGACACACATGTACATAATATATATTTTCCCTTGTTTTTTACCCGACTCCACTTTGTTTATCAAAGATTAGCATCAACACCACCAGCATGAGATGTGTGATTGTCATCTCTGATGATCAGCATAGTAGTCAGTATACTTGCTCATTGCTCATCGTATCATCATCCTCATCATTTTCCCGTCGTCCTTATTGTCAGCAAAAGCTATAGCTCATACAATAGTCCAAACACGAACAAAATAATTATTCCAATCCACATACATGCATTATTAGCATCCCAGTTAAAATATAAAATATTCTATCTAGTCAGCAAAAACCACCGGAAAAAGGAAGACCATATGCAATGCAGTTACTAAAACCGAACCTATTTCCGGTAAAATCCTTTGCAGTTTGTCTCTCAGCATGATACTAAAATAAAATAAAACGCATTTCAAAAAAAGGTATACATATATATATCCCACCAGTTTTCACTTACACCACCAGACCACTGTTGACAATGAGGACAACTCTGCCATGCACTTTTTTTGTGTATTTTATTAAAAAATCATGTTGATTTTATGTACACATTAGAATCAGAAAACAGCACGTGATGATGTGGTGCTGCTGAAGCAGGAAATATGCGAAGAGAGATACGACGTTACGCTATGGTTTTACTACTCATGTTGCGACGATGATATAGAAAAGTAGATAGATGCACAGTAGGTAGAGATATATATGTATATACTACGTTGCGGTAGAGTAGAGCACGGAGATATGGGGTGTCAGCATGTTTCATGATATGCTGATCATGATGATGATGATGAGCGCATAAATTTTTGTCTCTCCGAGAGAATAAAAACTTGATGAACTGCATATTCGCACACACATGTTTCCTCTACACACACTCAGTAGTTTAGTGTCACAGTGTGTAACTTCATGCTACTAAGTTGTTGATAAAATTATTATGAGCAAGGAAAGTAGACGAGAGAGACAACTCTATAATGTAAGCCGACCGGCCGGTCTCTCTTTCTGTATGTTTGTGTGTGTAGGTTCCCGGTATTTAATGATAATGATGATAGGAATAGGTGCGTGATGTGCTCCGAAAAGTTGGATGATGTGAAAGTATGATAATGCCATATGTGCACCACACCACCACCGCCATCATCATCATCATCATCGCGCCTTTCAAAACCTGGTCCTCTTCTTGTTAAAAGCTATATAGCTTTGTATATCATATTATTATTATTATTATTACATTCTCCCGTTTTTGTTTATTTCATTTATTAGAATAAGGTTAGCTATTATATATGGTACGATGGTAGTAGTTGTGATGATGATGATTATGCTCCAGATATGTATATAGAGTGTAGAGTTAAACACCACGACACCCGAAAAAGCCGACGGCACCACTACCACCGCCGCTGACAAAAAATATCACAGATTAAAAAACTACCGGGTGTATATCCTATAATATTCTAACATTGTCCCCGTCAAGAAAAAGCTGCTTTAGCCACATAAGTATGCCTGAGTAGCACACATGCAATGTGAACTAGTAGCAAAAGCGCAGCAGTACGTAGATAATTGGAATTTTAAAGTGGAGATGAATGAGCGAAACTGATTAATATTTTAAGAATATCATCAATTATTAAATATTTGTCAGCTGCCACCAAAAAATTCCATACCGTAAAAACTTGGACAGATTATCATGCTACATATATAAGTGTATACATTATATTTATGCGGCTTATTATTTTATATATCTCTCGTTCGCACATTTTCCTATCTTATCGTGGCATTAAAATAAAAAAGCTGTGAGGCGGGCAAGCATGAAGAGTTTGTTTAGTGCAGTGCGTGTGAGTGAGTGAGCGAGTGAGTGTGTGTGTACTGCCTTATTAGCCACTTGATATTTCTCAAAAAGTTGAAAAAAAAGACACTTGTGTGCCTGTGTGCGTGATGAAAGTGATGGAGGCGGCCTGCTATCTACTTTGGGTTATCTGTGTACAATTTTGTTTTTGTAGTAGAAAGAAATAGTGTAGCATTATTATTATTTACTTGACAGGATGTATAACCGAAACTGATGTGTTTATGTTATTTTTATACACACGGTATAAATACGATCCCTTCTGCATACCTGATAAAAAAAATACCTGTCAGTGTATATAATACAGACAGGCACATACACCAACACACAGGTTGGCTTTTGTTTAGACTAATTCCAAAATTCCAGCCATTCAAAAATGTGTACATGCTACTACTACTACTACTACCACTGATGTGTTTGTTTACAGATGCTTCTTTTTTTGAGAAGAAAGTGTGTTTAATATACACTATTTTGACAAGAACGAAATAGCACACGCATACAAATAGACAGACACTCAGACTCGCAAAATGTACGCATTTAATGAATGGTTTTTTTGTAGAAATAGTAAACTTTATCAACTTATTTTCCTATACTTCTCCGGTTTTCTTGTTTATATACATGAGAAGCCATGCTACAGATACATGATACTAGTCTGTGATAAAATCATGATAAATTTTATTATATATATACCTTTGCAACTTCTACCATCTACTTCCCATTATCATCATCATAAGAGTAGGCAAGAGAATGATGTTTTGTATATGAGAAAAAGCCTTAGTACTTTTTTTTACCCAAAACATTTCACATTCATCACATTATGAACACAAATGAGGTTTGGCGGCGGCGGTGGTGGTATGGCTGTAGATGGATATAACATGTCTCATTTTCCCATTTTCCACCTGATGTTATGGCATTTATATAAAATACACAAATCTTGGGTATTGTGATTTTGGGTGTATGAAAATGAGAACAAAGTTTGCCTTTTCTCTCTCTCTCTCTCTCTCTCTCACCCTTGGGCTTTCTCTAACAACAGAGAAGATTACAAAATTGATTTCAAAAACCGAAATGAATTGTTACGAGTTTTCTGCAGTATACATACATACATGAGAACGAGACGAGAGAAGCTTTTTTTATAAATAAAAGCTCGTCTATAAGTAAATATATTTTCCATGTTATGAGTAGGCGCTTCTATTATTATATCAAGTCCACTTTCAAAAGGAATTAGTCCAAACCCACAAATCAATTTGTTACATATTCTCATTCCCATATTATTATGTAGACCAACGTTTCGTGTGTGCTTGTTTTTTTTGTGTTCAGTCAAGTTACCAAATAGATATATAGGTACGACGATATTCCAGTGAAATTGGTTCTACAATTTTGCTGCTGCTGCTGCTGACTGACTTGACTGTTTTTTGTTGTAGTGGAGAAATACACAAAATTCCAGCCAATGATTCACTCTTTCTCTCCATCTTCTCTGTCTCGTGATATAATACTTTGGTATAATAGTGCTGGCGGCACGATGAGGTTTTTACTCTATTTCTCTAACAAACAATGCCACTAGACCAAATAACCGTTGCAGGAGCAGACAAAGTAACAGCGTAATAGCAAGGTACAAAGTGTATCATCATGCTTCTATTATTCAACAGACGGGATATGACTAACGAGCAAAGAGGAATAAATAAATTGCTTTGTGGATGCCTGTGTCTGCTTGAGTGTGTATCGCGTGGTATAAACCTAAAACTAAAACAACACACTGAAAGTTACTTGATACACACACACACACACACATGACGATGACGGTATAAAAACATAAAATTGCAAAACACTGCTGCTATATAGTATTTTGTGTAAATACCTATGTGACTATGAGTGTGAGTTTAAACACTTTACATTGCATACTTACATACTTACATATATAGATACGTAGCAGACCGATTTGGGCGTATGTACTTGTGTGTGCTTATGACAAAAGGACAAAGTGAAAGCATTTTATTTGAACGATGTAAAGCCTCGTTTGAAATAGCTCAATGGAATAATATGAAATGAAGTTTAGAACACTGAGCACACACATACACACACATACACACATTTATACATGCATAAACTCTCTTTCTAAAAAAAAGAAGCTGAGGCAACAGCATTCAGTTCACATCGCAAATCGCCTCCTCACCACCACGGCATCCTCTCTTTTTCTTACTACCTACATACCTATATCTACTACTACCAGCATATCTCCCACTTGCACCGTCACCGCCACCACCAGTTTTTAGGTTTAATAGTATCAGCATCTGTCAGAGTTACAAGAAATATGTTCCCAAAAGTTTAATACCGCTCATTCGCCTTGAATTTGTACCACTTTGCCATCCATTCATCCTCTCGCTCTCGCTCTCTCCTCCGCCTTGCGGAGGATGCTGTTGCTACACGTATGCACACTATATACTTTTCTTAGAAAACTCTTTTTTTTTTAAAAACACACATACACACACGGCAATGGCAAGACGGTCGTTTTCTTACGTGTGCAGCTTTTGCTACTACTCCACACAAGAAAGCTTCATTCTTTTTTCTCTCTCTCTCCAATTCTATAAGTAACGGGCAGAAGAAAAAGCGGAGAGAAAGTTAACGCCTTGCATTTATATATAAGCCAGGCCATAAGCCTAATATACATACTTTATATATAAAGGTGGGGGATCAGCATAGGAAATTTTGGGGCTCCTTGTTCCTCTTCCTTCTTCTTTTTCTCGGAATCTTTGTTCTGCTATTATATTATTACCTCGCCGGTTTCTTTCTCTCTCTCTCTCTCTTTTTTCCTCCAAGTTGCCTTTCAAACTCCATACTCTAATGCTGATATACACAAGTTAGAGAAGAGTGAATACCTACATACCTCAGCCCATAGTAAGTAGCTTCCATATATTAGATGGAGAGACACCCAATCACCAAAAATTGACGACGAAACTAAACCACAGTCAGATCCAACAACATTAGCCCCAAAAATGCCTTTCTCTGTTACTTCTTTCTTGGGAGAAAGAAACGCAGCAGCACCATAGTATTTAGTATCTAGATGGCTTCATATGTGTGTGTACAAGTTTTTGTGAGCCTGGCAAAATCATTCACATGAGCATAATGGGGAACGAGTCCATTTTTTCCCAAGTCACACAGACTATCTACCTACCTATCTGGAAAAACAAAAAGTATGTGTGTACCTTGTAGTATGTTTATATATTATTATGCTTTTGTGTGTGGCATGTACATATTAAGTATATACATACATATTATGTCACGGCGTGTGTTATTTCTTTGTAATCCAAAGAGAGAAAAAGTTTTCTTTTACATCTGTACAAATAATATGGTTGCTGCTGTGTATTATATGAGCATGCACACACACACACACACACATCTCACACGTCCTATCGTATGTATACATAATATTCAGAGAAGGAAGGATCATCTTCATTCCCCGGTTCGTCTTTCCCTTGGCCTATGTTGTCATCCTCCACCTACGGACAGAATGTTCTCTTCTTTCTCTCTTCTAAACAACCTTTTTCAACCAGCAACCATCATCATTGCCGTAGCAGTTTCTGTATTTGAACTGTTTCAAGCTACTTGCTTCCCTGTGTGCAGAATGCTTAATAAATGTATATGTATGTACATATGTATATAATATAAGAAGTCGTTGTGAGTAAGGTAGTTTTTGTATGTGTACGGTTGATCAAATACGATGAACGTCAACTGGGACGGATCCGATGAGAAAAGCTCAGTGAAATAGCATATCTCCTGCTGTTCACCATCCATTTTTCTTGCACCAAAAGAGAGTATAGTGTAGTAGTTGAGAAAACACAAAAATATAATATATATGTATATTTATGTATGTATGTATGTATATCTAGACCAGAGAGTACAAAACACATACACATATTATTACGCTTTTGTTACAAAATGGGAAACTGGAGAAGAAAGTTGTAGTAAAGAAGCAGAACAAATAACCAAACCACCACCACCACCAACAGTTAGTATTAGTCATTCTTAAAGTATGCATGTACCTATGTTTGTATGTAGTTTTAAGTGTATATGTACATGGATTTCTCTTTTTATATCCATCTTCATTTTATTTTTCTTGCTGTTTTACTATGAATTTTGGCCTGAGTTTGAAAAAGAAGAAGACCTGAATGTATTTATTGTGTGGGTATACCTTTGTGAGTATGTACTCCGTACGCTAGTGGCTAAACGACAAAATTTACTTATTCACAAGAAATCCTCGTCACACTGGAGATTCCCTATATAAAAGTAGTAAACTAATTGAGGTCTCCTTGAGAGAAAAAAGTTTACATCTCTCACAAAAACTTAAGAATTAATGAATAAATATTATAATTTTTTTCAGTTTCTTTAAGAAAGAGAGAAAGAAAGAGAAAAAGAAAGGACTTTATTCCACTAGCATTCAATGTTTGCATCTGTATGTATACGTACTCTTCTATACTATAATAATAATAATAATGTTTTCTAAAAAGTGACGAATTACTAATACAAATAGATCAACTTCCATTTTACTCAAAACTTTTCAAGAATTACACACGTACTTTATATACTATACCAAGTTAGTTACGCGTACTTCAAAAAACAACGAAGCGCTACTCGCGCTACTCGCGCTCTCTCTCTCTCTCTTTCTCAGAAAAAAAGTTTATTAGAGTTGCAGTAGTAGCAAGTCTTTTGCTATTAGTTTTCAATTTCTTCTTTTCAAGACCATTATGTTCTTCTTTTGGAATGTCTCTCTCTCTCTCTCTCCCTCTTTCTTTCAACTTGCTTAAAAAGTCGACGCGTCAAGCTTACGCGTCAGAACAAACTTACAAATGAGTGGTGGTGGTGGTAGTGAAGCTACAAAGTATTTTCATGCAACATCATCCGTATTTTACGTCGTAGTAAATTTGCCTTGTTATTTTAAAGACAAAGTTGAATAGGTATTGTAATAGGTATACGTACATATACCTACATGCAAAAATAATTTAACATTGTATTTTCTTCTGAGGTCAGTAGTACATCCCAAAGGTCAGTGTAACATAGTCCGCAAAATGTCTTGCAAAGGCAAAAAATAATAATTTTACTGCACTACTACTATTTATATGAGTGTCTTTTTAGAGGAACAATGCAATCTCTCAATGGAGCACCTCTCTCTCTCTCCTTCAGCTCTACTACTACTACTACTACTACTGTTACTGCTGCCGTTGCATTTTTTACTTTTGTATTATCCCCAAAATCCTCTCGTCTGCATATAAAACATTACAAGAGATTATATACCTTTGCTTCCTTTTTTCAGAGACTCCTCTCTTCTCTGTGTCCTCCCATAAAGTTCCAAGTGTCATGGGATGGGCTTAAAACTGTCAAGTTTGTCTTATTCTTGGAAAGTCTTAAATTTGCTTTCCCCACCTTACACCATACTACACCATACCATTGCATTGTACCTCTCTCCAATCTGCTACTACTATCATTGCACAATACATCTTATAGTTAAACAAGATGCATGCACAAATAGACAAAATAAAGAAAATATAGTGGCAGAGTTTGCAGCAAAATAGAAGCTCTTCATCTCCACCTTTTTTTTGCTACACACATAAACTCATCTCTTACTATGCTAATATTATGATGGTAGCAGTTGTGGTGGTTGTAGTTGTGCGATAGATGTGGAAGGGGTTTATATATTATTCTCGGTGATATCAGAGACTTTTGCCAATTTTCCGGTTTTCCTCCTTTCAAACTTGAATAGATTTGAACGACCTCAAAAATTCAATATATTTAGGATTTTCTCTCTTTTTTTCCATCATTCCTTTAGAGTCTATGTATATTGTGGGTATGTGTATTCAGTAGAGATGAGAGTGAGCGGTTGTTTTTTTTGCTCAATGCATCTTATTTTTTCTCTTTCAATAGACAAAAGAAATATTATACAACAAAAGCTATGTATACACACACACACACATCCTCTCCTTGTGTTTGTGTCTCTGTGTGTGTGGTTGCTCCACTTTCCCTATCAGCTTTCTCCTCTCGCATACCAAAAAAAACGAAAAAGAGTATAAAAATAAAGTACACTTTTTTATTACAGAATATATATTTTTCTTTTAAGATATTTCGCTACCGGTTGTATTGGAATATAAGGGTCTAGGGAAATCAAGCATACACCAAGGACGCACTACGATATATCAATACAAAACCACACACAGAAAAAGGTTTTAACATGTTTTTTCTTTTTCCAAATAAAACAAATTTCACATAACTTTTAGAAAAGAAATAACACAACCTCATCATATTCTTCGTTTCCTGCTATATCTGCTATTTCTTGTGGAAATTTTTTTTATCCCTTTTGGCAGGCTCATTTAAATGGAACAACTCGCGCTGCTATTTCAATTTTCAGGTTTTCATAACTTTTCAGGTTCAGTGGGTACTGCTGCTATTGCTATACTTCTACCACTTGTCAACTTTTCTTTCTTGTTTGTGCGATGATCTGAAACTGACATTCAAACAAAAAAATAATACTGAAATATTTTCATACGCTTAATATTGGTTCCTGTCTATAGTCTATATATACATGGATATTAGTATAATATGCATATACATTCCTATTTTTGTCTAGACTCCAGAGCATGCACATAATTTAAAGGTGGTATGTGGTAGGTAGGTATTTATATAGGTAGTGATCTGGAAATTGAAAAGGGAGCTGTAAATCGTCTATCGAGAATAAAGATAGGTGTGTGTGTGTGTGCTTGTAGTGTGTAATGCATTCAAACATTAATGACTCTGTCGTCTCAAAAATTGAAATGTTTACTTGCTCTCACACACAGACACAGACACAGTGAAACTTTCATACATGAATATACATATTATCTCCGCGCCTCTCTCTCTATCTCAGGTTTCGACGTCAACATTCATTGACATAGCCGACACTCGAGGGAATGATTCCTGTGTAAACATAAAACAAGATGAGTGAAAAACGCAGATATATAGACATGTTTTCATGTTAAAAGTATAAACATATGTACATTTAACTTACAATATATTACATATACACATATACACATAGGTGTATGAACGAAAATACTCGCGTAAAACTGACTGGTATGAATCGATTCGTTTGCATCCTAAAACTTTATACATATTTTTCTAGTCAAAATAGATATTCCTTCCAAATAAAATGGTATGACGATGGTGGTGGTGGTGGTGGTGGTGATGTTGATGTAGTACTGTTATTGAGTTAAAATGACGTTGTTGAAAACGACGATGGTAAATAATAATAACTACCGTGAATGTTTACGTCCAAGTTTTTTTTTCTTCTCTCTCCACTATAAAGTTTCAATTCCGATCGGATTCTCTGGTTTCAAAAATACCTTTTTTGTGTTGTATGTATATTATCCACATGATAGAAGATGAAGGGCATAGCTTTTTAAAAGAAGATCGCTCTTGGAGCTTAAAGCTATGTCATATTTGTGCTCAAACATTTAAATAATATTCCTCCAGCTGCTTTTTACATTAAACTTTTTTCCCATTACTATTACTATTACTACTACTACTACTACACCGAAACCAAACTTTGCTTCTTTTTTTGTGTGTATAAAACCAAGAGAGAGTGAGTGAGAGAGAGAGAGAACCGGAATATTTACCTTTGGGATGAAATGGATGAATGAATGGATAAATATGTAGGGTAAGGGTGTTTATATGTACGTAAAAGTAAAGTGAAATCAGAAACGAGAACAAACTTTATTTTTTAAACATTCTTCTTTAGGTATACTACTGCTACTACTACTCGCTCAATGTATGCACATGGGTGGTATATGTAGATATTGTAGTAGAAAAAAAACAAATTCCTTTCTTATGCAACTTTTTTGTATGGGTTGAATGTTGAAGAAGAATGATTGAAACTTGAAGGGCATAAGGGAGAGAGAGAGGAGAGGAAAGAGTAGGAGGAGAAGGAAAACATTATAAAAAGAAAAAACGCTTTAAAAAAGGAGGAAGCGTCATGTTCATGTACCGTGCATGTTACAATACTATTCATGCATCACACAGACATATACATACACATCCACACTCCACATACACACAGACACAAACAGACACGCACTTGCTTCCATACAAAAGAGAAAACTTACACGCTACATTTTTTCTCCTTTCTAAAAAGCCTTCAGCAAACAACATTCTAGTATATTATATCTGTCCATAAAGTGTAAGTTGTATGGATGAGTGTGTGGTACGTGCATATTTTTTATACTGCTGCACACACACACACACACACACACGTCGTCCATGTAAAAGGATATATGTCAGTTGATCGATTGGTAGTGATCGATGTCTTGTTCATAAGATTTCTTTCACAGTGTGATTTACGAGCTGTTGTGGGTACTTTTTCACTGTCTCTTTTTCATGCATTTTTTTCTCTCTCTTCTTTTCTTCCATCCTCTCTCCTTTTTTCATGGACAACAAGAAAGAGAGAAAGAGAGAGGGAGAGAGAGAGAGAGAAGAAAAATGCATAATATCTTTACTGCCTTTCTCCGTTACTCCTCTCTAGACTAGTATGTACACATATTGTTCTGTTTTTTTTCTTTCTTGTGTGTGATGGCAATATATATTACATATAGGAAATTGAGAACAAACAATCCTCTTCCATAAACACAGACACAAGAAGAGAAAGAGAGAGAAAAAAAGATGCATGATAATAATGCTTTCTCTTTTTTTCTTGTACACCCAAAAAAAACTATTGCGGATGCTTCTGCCACTGCTGTTTACTATATTCTTGTTGTGGCAGTAGCAGCAGCAGCAGCAGTAGTATAAACTTATGTACATTTTTTTACAAAGTGGAAATATTTTCCAATAAAAAACAGCTCCTCTGGTTATTTTCTTTTATTAAGAAGAGAAAACATATCTTTGTTATCCTGGCCTATTCACTAGTAAAAGAGAAGAAGAATATAATGCATTATGTATCATGTTCCTCAAAGATCCTTTTTATCCCTCGTTCATGTTCATCCTGAATATCCCGTCCTCTTTCTCTCTTTTTAAAAAAGAAAAAGAAGAAAATAACTAAGATGGACAATGTCAGATGAAACGTTGTAAGATTTTTTTTCCAGCATAATATTCTTTCGTTGTTATAAATGTAACTTGTTTAAAAAGAAAAGAAACGTCCCTTTTCTCTCGTTTTCTTTTCTTGTTAGGTAGGTAGATTTTTTACAAGAATTGAGATTTTTTAACTTTGAAGACACACACATGACCGAAAAAAAGTTTTTTTATGCCACAACAACCACTGCCACTGTTTTTTCCTTTTCTCTTTTTGTGAATCTAAAAAACATTATTATAGGATTGGGATACTACTATAAAGTATACATGTTTTAAAAAGACAGTACGTGATAGGATAGTAAGGAGAAGAAGAAGAAAGATGAAAAAACATTGGAATCCTTTTTTCTCCGGCTTTCTCGGGAATAAACAAAAAAGGTTTTTTTCTCTTTTCTACTTCCTTTCTTCGAAACAACTGAGAATGCCAAAGTCGAAGACGAAAAAAGAGAAAATGGTTTTAATGCCATCATGCCAGGCAAAAAAAAGCTAAGAGGAGCACAAAACTGCAACATGCTGCAAAACTGACAGAAACAGAGAATAGGAGTGGAGTAAAAAAAGGATAGGCAGAAGAAGAAGAAAAAGAGAAAGAAAACATATTTTTTGGTATGGATATAATGGATACACTAAACTGCAGTGTGCATACAATGTTGATAGCAGCGGCGAGAGAGAGAGCGCGTAGTAAGTGGAGTGGAATTTGGAGCAAAGTTACATTATGCCTGGGTAGTAAAGCCATTTTCAAGTAAAATGAATTTTTATCCGGTTTTCCAAAAAAGGAAAAAAATCCATTCTAATATTTAAATGTATCCAGAAGAGAAAAAGAAGAGCACTACCATAATATGTTTGAATGTATGTGCATGTGTGTGTGTGTATGCATTTCATAGTCATTTTCTCCATTGTTCTCTATACACGCACCACACATACACACATTTTCAAAAAAAACGCATATCATTTCCGCACAGCACATTATTCAATGAATGTGAGTATGATGGCTTCTCATGTGGTATGATGTGTGTGTGTGTATGTGTGGTGCGGTGAGAGTGGCAAAGAGAGAGAATGTGTGTGTATATGTTTGTGTATACGGGAAAAAAATGAAGAAGAAACTACCATTTTTAATGCTATTTTTCCAACCGGTAATGATTACAAATAAGCCCATCTGCGCCTGATTTTTTGATATATTACTCTTGTGGCTCAGCAGCTTAACCATTAGTTTTGGTGGTGGTGGCGGAGTTCTTCTGCTTTTTTTCCTGACATGCATGTATGCAAAAACATATTGTAGTATGTTATGGTATGTATACATTATATAGTGGGCTGAGTGATACCATATATAAGTACTATATATATTACAACGTGAATTTTTTATATTAAACGATTCGTTTTAAAAAGAATAGTAATGTTGATGGTAGAATGTATTTGGAGGGAGGATTGCATTTTTCATTCTTTTTTCTTCTTCTTTTTTTGCTTCCCATCTGCCGGTTGTGTATATTCTCTCTTTCTCTTGTGTTTTTGTATGTGTAATATGTGAAGATCACTGTATAACTAACTGGTAAAGATAATAAAAAACACAGTAGCTGGAGTAGTAGTAGTAGTAGTACTGGTGGTGGTAGTAATAGTAGCAAAATTTCAGTGGAACCACTAAAAAGGAAAAAATGGTCAAAAATGAAGAGAAAGAGGAAATGGTTGAAGGGGCTTTCCTGCCTTGAAAATTCTTAACCGGAAGTCTATCCCCGACTAGTAGTGAAACAGCTTGCAGTTTTCTTGACACAAATTGATGATTCGGCTGGCAGGCAGGCAGGCGGGCGGGCAAGCATAAGGGAAATATAGAAAAAAGAAGAAGGAAAAAAATGTAATATGAAAATGCTAACTGGCTTTTACTCGTTCATAGTAGTATTCATACTATGCCCAATACATACATATTATATATAAAAGTGTGTGAATATATAATCAGTTGGAAAAGTAAGAGAAAGCTAAACCCAAATAAAATAATACCAGACTTGGAAGCACACACACACACACATACACGGAATATTATGTAGGTATAAAGGATTTCCATTCTTTCACCATAAATTCACCATTCATAACGGAAACTTACTGATAAGACCGCTACTACTACAGCTACTACAACCACACCGCCTTTTTCATACTTGTGGATTGGATAGAGAGAGAGAGGAAAAAATGTATATACATAGTAACTTAGGTTGAGTGAGTATGTGGGCAGAAAATGTCTTATGAATACATTCATCTTCCAAGTGTGTGTGTAAGGAATTTCTAAGGAATACAAGTAGACTTTTTGTTCAAGCTTCAATTCTTCAACAAAAGCACACAGGACATGCTACTTTTTACCTAATTTAAATGTTTTGTGGGCATTATTAAAACACACACACACAAATGCACACATCTTCAAATGCCCGTCCGAAAGGATTATATACCAACTTGACTTTTTATATAAAAGGGAATGCCGCCCTGCCACTCGGGTTCTAATAAGAACACCGACAAAAGTACCGAACACCGATTTTAATTCTATTTATGATCATTACGATGAAGTTTTTGCTGCTCAATTTCCGTATCTTCATTTATTACGAATACACACAATCAGGAAAAAACATTATCGGCATTGTTAATACACAATTCATAATTTTCGGTCATTTACAATTTACACTATTTCTATTTTACATATTATAAAGAAATACTGTTTAAAACAGAAAATAAAAAAATGCACAGAAAATTTAAAAACTTTTCTTGTAAAAATGTAATCATTTTATGAAAAGCCACTTGCATAAATGTACATTATATGGTTATCAAGTTATCTTTTGAGGTTGATTGAAATCTTTATATGCGCTTGGATAAGTATATATAGGTATATTAAATAAGCTTATGTAAGCAAGAAATGTTTTTTTGTGTGAGGCCGGCATTTTTTTTCAAAAAAAAATTACGCTCTTGAAGACTACAAAACTAAAGCAGCTTTTTGACACAACTCTAAAGAGAGATGTGACATTATACTAGTATGTA
>JAHZNC010004424.1:0-10330 GCA_027744095.1 Zhuqinia jingwanae | reverse complement strand
ACAATAAATTTGATGACCATCTGGCACTAATATTCTTGCTCTTCCAGTGGGCCTTGGATTTCTTGCAGAGCTGAAAGGAGGGCTTTGCCTATTTCCAGCGATATAGATGAACTTGGTCCGCACCAAGTAATTGTAAAATCTTGGTCTTCGAATTTGCGGTAATTTATTTCCTGAACGCGATGGTGCAGACGTAGTTGTAGGTTGTTAAGCGCGGAATAATATGGCTTTATAAAGAAGGCGCAAATTTTAATACAATATTTTCTCTCAAAAAATTCTTCACTTGTCAAACGTGGTCTACTTTCCGCTGCTTCTAGGCCATTTAATGTAGGAACGCCAGCAACAAGAGAATCCGTGTCAATCTGTGCAAACAAATCTGCCAACCGAGACCTGAGTGCGGGCAACATCCTTTCCGGAAACTTAAAGATGCTTTCTTTTGCTCTAGCGTTTATTCGTGAAATGTATATCATTTCTTGTTGATTTTGCTCGGCCCACTTTGCAATCAAGAGAATGTTGCCAATATTTTTAACTTCGGGTCTTGTCCAGAACGCTGGATTTTTTTCTGGGTAAACACGCTGCACGTCGGTTGTACATGGTACAAATCCCAATGTTAGTTTTTTGGTGTCACCTCCATTTTCAAAAATTCTGTTTATTGGTCGCTTTCCGTTGCTATTTATTTCGGTGCCACCAACACCACTATTACTTTCAGCAGCCACATTAAAAGTATTACTACCACCAGCCGCACTATTATTCCCCTGTGCGAATCCACTGCCACCACTCTTATTAAAATGCATTGAAACTATTGGGATTTTTCTTAAAATCTGGAGAATTTTTTTTACGTGTTGTTTGTTTGAGTGAGGCACTGAGACTGACACGGAAATCCCTTTTATACCCGGAACTAGCTCAGAATGAGAGTATAGTGAAAACGGAATGCAAAATCTATCATTTCATTATTACATGCCAGGCAAGTATCTACCCTCCACACTTTGTTCCGGATGGTTTCTCGAAGTTCGATCAGCGTTGCAAGACGTCCCGCAAAGATGTTCTCTTCATCCTCGTTGGACAGATTAGATTAGATTAGATTCAACTTTATTCGACAGAAGTCACCTTCCATACAGCGTTATCATATATCAACTGAAATAACAGTCGGTTTTCAAAATAAAACACTTTCACCTGACCAATTTCAGGTGTGTACATTCAGAACAAGATCATGGACAAATCATAACAAGCAAATTATATAACAATATTTAGACATATATAACAGACGTTTAGTAATCTTGAAAATATTGAATAAGAGAATCAAGTATTATAATACAAGTTATTTTTAGAAGCAGCTAATGCAAGCCTGGAGCGAACAAGCAACAAGGGAGAAATGTTTCTCCTTACAGGAAAGCATAGAGTATGATTTACTAGCAGTGCTGATTAGATGGAATATTGAAGACTGCCACGAAAATAAATATATTGAAATTTAAATATTATGCAATTTATGTTCACATTTGTTTCCTACATTATTTTACAATAATATATGTTGGAATTTAGTGAACAAGACTCAATGTATTGTTTTATGAATGCGAATGAATACTCCTTTAAAGATTTTAGCTTCGGGCGGGAAGAAAGTAGTTCGGCCAGGACATCTATTGAAATTTCAATAAGTTCGTCCTGGATGCCTAAAAGAAAATCAGCAAACTGCTTGACGAAATCATGTAGAAGAATTCGACCCCAAATAAAAATAAATTTTATAATTTTATTTTATAATTTTCCTTTAATTTTTCTGAGAGCATATCAAAATTACAGAAATACACTACAAATAGTAAGGAGAGAAATAGCTTCCCTTAAAGTTATGTATCGCTTGTTGTCTAGTTGTGTTTTATTCGTTACAAAATGAGTTTGGTTGTGGGGAATCGTGAGATTGATACAGCATTCCCGTATGAACGTTCAAGAAACAAGTACACGTACGATGCTGGATATTACAGGCTATTTCTAGAAAGTTAAAAAATATACGGTACAAGACCACCACCCATGGATTTTGCGTTTGCGAAGCGGACCGTATCTTGGATGACACGGAGGCGGGCAACTACTGTTGTATGACGGGCTCGGGCTCGCCTGGATGTGGCAAGAGCATGGCATTCATGACGTTTGCATTGAATCTATTGAGACGCAATATTAAATTTTTATATTGTGACGCCCACAGCCCAGCAATTTCGAGCCGAAACGTATTATTCGTTTTTGGGCATTTACAATGCGCGTTATTTACTTTTGGGCTAAAATGTTGTGCCAAGGGAGCACGTTTTGTGGAAATGAGCAAACTCTCCATTTGGGAGCCGGAGGAAGTGGCAGAGCACCGTCCTGATGTGATCTATATACGATTATAGATCTTTCTTCGGCCAGAATGGCGTCAGCTCCTGTCCGTGCTGAAACAACTTTCAGATAAAAAAGTGATGGATCCGATTCCTTACGTAAGATTTGTCGGGGTTCACATACGGGAGGCCCTCCAATTTTTACAGGGTGAAAAACATATAGGCAAAGTGGCGTGTTTTATGGCTGAAGTAAAGATTCAAAATAAGAATTTAGAAGTGTACACACCCATGTTCAATTCCAAACCGGCTTAATAAATCACTGGCGGATTCAGAGGGATTTGATTCGTGGTTTGCAAATGGATGGTGGAAGAGGGCAAAAATCATGTCTTGTTGGCTGGAATAAGCGCGCCCACACACACAATGAAACAGAGAATCAAGCAGTTAAATGGTGGCTTTGAGGCCCACGTTCAAGTCGTGCAACTGGACGTTAGGAACTTTGAGCAATGTAAAGACCTCATACAAAATAAACCTAAGAAAAGCAGTAGTTATGAACTGTTTTCACTACTTTTTGCTGTGTTTCGACAGCTAAATTATAGTTTGTTAACTACAATTAACTAATTGCGATTTGAACATAGATGTCGTATTCGATCTCAGCATGTCTGATTACATACATATACTTATTTTCATCCCAATCCAACTACAAACGTTTATTATAATTAGTTAACTACAATTAACTAAATTGCGAATACAATATCGACATCATATTCGGAGTCAGGACGTCCGATTACTAGTATGTACATGCCTCATACGTACACACTATGAATGCATGGCTTGTCGGTTTGCCTTACCCCCGGGGGATGACCCCATCTTCGACCTCGTCCGAGCTGCTGACCTTAGGGATCGATTACCGAAACCAAATTCCAAAATTCATAATAGTTTTTAAGATATCACGTATACGGCCGGACGGATAAGTTACTTGAAATATGGCTTCGTCCCTTGAGGGGTGTTATGCATGCCGCTGGAACATTGAAAGATGGTATAATTGAAAACCAGACATTGTCCACGCTTTCGAGCACCTTTAACACAAAAGTGGACGGAACTCTTAACCTGCACGAGTTGAGAAAAGACCTGAATCTGGAACACTTTGTACTCTTCTCCTCCATTGTAGCCATATTTGGTTCTCCCGGCCAGAGTAACCATGCAGCTGGAAATTATTATGAAGATGGTTTTGCTTTCTACAGAAATTCTATTGGATTGCCAGCTACCACAATAAATTGGGGACAATGGAGTGAGGTGGGCATTGCCACTGAAGTGGACATCCTAGGTGTAAAGCCCTTAAGAGCCATCGCACTCAAACAGGGATCGCGATCAAAACAAAACGAACGACTCAATGCTCACGATCGATCGTGAGCATTGAGTCGTTCGTTTTGTTTAGATCGTTCTTCACCACAAGACTCGTTGGAACATTTTTCTAGATGCGGTATGCATCATTTTGTGCGGTAACTGGCCATTCATGGAAGCTATATCACGTCAAGGTAAAGTTCATTGCTGTCGAATTTCTTCGATGGATTTACATTTTCCCTGAGGATTCGTTTAAAATCTTCAAAAATAAGTGAAGCTCTACTGGATGTTATAATATTGTCCTCTTCGAAAACGGATGTGAAATATGAACCAATAGCGTGAGGTAAAGATTCCTTCTCAATTATAGGCAGTGAAAGAAATGCCTGCATAAAGTAATTTACGAAGCAGCAGTTTGCAACGTTTGGCAAGCCAAGGTTGCGGATTAACCCCATGTTTTCCGGACACATGCTGGCAGAGAAATTATTTTGAGTCCATAGAATATTCACTGAATTAAAAATAAAAATTTTATATAAAAAATTTTTCGACCGTTTGAAGCTACAACTTTAAACGACATTTTTTTGTATTTACATACAACTGCTTAGTTTTGTTTGGGTTTCCTGAAGACCTGAATACCTCACGCTAACAACCTTTTCTATTTTCCCTCCGGATGCAATAATCTTGTCGAGCGCCTCTTTGACTCCACCATTGTGAAAAATACGGGCGCTTCGTATGAAATCGGTGTTTAGCATATTCCTTTGTTTGTATACGTTTTTTAACGTTGAAAAATATTCTACACACGAATTGGTATCCCTTATGAAGTGTGAAATGGCCAATACGGAAAATTTTAAAGAAAATTCAAAATGCAAAATTAATATGCATGCTAGAATTTTTTATTCTCAAATTTTCTGTCATCCATGTCTATTTTTTCCCAGTACAATAATACAGAATCTCTCGGTATGCATCTACGCTTTGTACCATCGCAGACTTGGGTGACAGATATGGAGTGGAATACTTATCATTAGCTGACCGTGGCTATCTATTCATGAACCTAGCCCTTAAGCACAAAGCAACCTTGTAAATATTTACAAGATTACCGACAAAGATGCAGATGTGCAATGCAAAATAAATCCAGACGAATGAAGATGGGATTTTTTCACGGACCAAGAAGTAACATGTTCATAAAAATAAATACAACAACTGCTTGCAACGTAAAGTTTTCATCATTATTTCTAAAGCATCAATGTTTATTTTATCATTTAGGGTGACAAGGAGGATGGTCTCTCTCGAGTCACTCGTCCCATTTGTTCTGAAGCACAAATATTTCAAGAAATGCAAAAGGTCGTGGTGTTAAATCGTTTTGAGTACTGATACGCCATCATGAATCCAAGTACGAGATTTTCAAGTGTAACGCCTTGGCCTACAGGAAGATGACTTGCTACAAAAAAATTAAAAACATACAACAAAGTGTTTTTTACACATTCAACATTAAATATTTTTAAAGTTGGTAATACATTTTTGCACATTCAAGTTTTGGTTTTTCCTGTAAAATATCATTTACAACGAGAACATCTCGTCAGCAGCATACTATAAAGTCATGAGCGAAATTAACACCGGAGCAATTACAGATGATATACCATACAATCAACCATGATATTCAAATAACATAATGATTAAAAATACATCATATTATAAACATGGGAGAGTGTAGGTGCTCTCCGGCTTTGGGGTCATCCTTCCATCCTGTCTTCCCATCCTTCTATGCATCCACCAATCTCCTAGGCTGTCATTAGAGTTTAAGCTAACTGAACTACTTTTCCACCTACCTTTCTGTGAGAAATGAGAAAATTGAGAAAACAAAAATGGTTCTACGTTTCGCTTCTTATCTGTGCTCATAACAAATATCCAGGCGGCTGGATTTGAGCATATTTCAACCCTAAGCTCATCAGACAAGTGAGTGTAGGCGGCATTTATCGAGCGAATCACAACTAGCCCTTCCGCGATAAATTTTCCCTTGTGACGTAGAGAACGTACTCCTTCATTCTAAAAATCTTTTCACGAATGAAAAAAATTATAGAATACACTCGGAAGAATGATATATGATGTACAAAAGAGGGACAAAAGTGCAAAAAGCTATTAAAAATATTAAATTATTTTTAGCTCCTTTTTTATCGGCTCACTACATTTTATTTTTTTGTCGTTTATTATTCCAATATTAATAGTCATAGGGCATTTGATGCCAGTTACGAGCAAAAAATGTTCGTTCACACAACTTGCAGTCACAGGCTGACCACAAACGTGTCATTTTTTTCTAAAAAAGGCAAATCATTAAAAAAATAGATTTAGGAATGGGATCTATAATTGCCAATTTCAAGTTTCTCACGATACACCTCCTCCTCTTGACACTCCAAAAGTGTCAAGAATGGTGGAATGCCGTTTTACACCATGTCTTAAACGACTCAAAATTGGCTTATACATTTCGTGAGTGTTATTTGTAAAATACCAATCTTCTTCTTTTTCCGGCTTATCGTCACTTTAAAACAAACAAGTAATTAAATCTAAAAAATGCAAGTAAGCATTTGTCACATCGATGGCGATAAAGGTGATTACGCAAAAGGTATTGCTCACAAATTTTCAAAATTTCGTCCGACTTTTCCAAATTAAATTGCACCCCCATTATATTTGAGAGAGAAATTTTTGCAGAAATTCAGTGTCACATCTATTCCACACATCGATCAGTTCTTTTTCGTCCTTCTTTCCGGTCTCACAATCTGCACGCACTGCACGTTAAAATAATAGTTTGGCTGAGAATTTGGCGGCAATGGGTTGATGTGCATACACGAATCAGCAGCTCTGTTTTATTTGTAGACGTATTCTTGAAAACAATGTTGCAAGTCTTTACTTTTTGGGCTTTTTTGGCATCCATACCTTTGGAGGCATTGGTGCAGTAGCTCCATGTCTGCCATCTAATGCGTATCGTGCATCATCTTCATATAAAATGCAATTAGTTTTTTAAAATGTGACAATCATAACGACCACAATACTGAACATGAATGCATACTGATAAAACTCTGATAAAATGTATCATAACTCACCAATTACGACTCCAGTTTGAGTTTGGCGACGACCCCTTTGTTGTTCTCCTTCCTCTGTAGTGAGCACATCCTGCCACTGTTGCTGCTGCTGCTCATCATCATCATCATTATCATCTTCATCTGCGTAGTTGAGTACGCGCACTGCATATAAAAAAATTCAAATTTCATTCATACAAAAAAACTTATTTTCAGCTTCATCTAAAGACTGGCTGCCGGTGTTTACCTCGTGGACGCAATGAATGCTCATGTCGATGTTGTTGCTGCTGCTGCCGCTGTCCCCCTATCTCTCTAACAGTTTTTCCTATGCACATAAACATAAAAGTGATGAATACTTCCGCCGGCATGAATGCATTTTTGCTTTTAGCTACCTACCGCGTTTGCTTTGAGGAGGGCCTACATATGTTTCCTCTAACCACACACCATTTGAGTAATAACCTGTGTAGCGAGAAAGTTTTTTTTTTCGAGCTCTTTCATCATCAACATTACAAAGTGTGTTTTTAAATGTTTAGTAGTATTTTTTTACTTACGTCTCACCCCACCTTCTGTTGGCATGTAGCGTGTGTGAGAAGTATTCTCACGTGGTGGCTCACTTCTATCCTCGTCGCTATTGCCACCATTCACCCTTACTACTTTAGCTGCCAATGATGATGATGATGATAATGACGACGGTGCTGGTGAAATGTTACCAGTCGCTGAAAAAAAGATGAACAAAAAAATATAAAAATGAGCGCGCATGGAATTTGGGATGCTAACAATATATCCCTCCTCCATTTTGATGTTTTTCATTAGGTGTGATGTATGCGAATATTTGACCAATTTCTTGATTTTTGTGAATTTATGTTTTTTGGACTTACGATTTTCACCAACATTAGCTGGGCTCACATGACCACTCAAGACAGATGGTGTTTTGTCATTTCCGACACCATCATCATCAGCGCCACTCGCCGCGTTATCCCCCTGATCATCTAGTGGTCCCACAATATCCGATGCTCAAAAAAAAGACAGGAAAAAATATCGAATTTTAAAAATTGAACGCGCATGGATTTTGACCTTCTCCACTCATACTCCCCACCTCCTTTGATGTTTTTCATTCTGTATTATATATGGGATTATTTGACCATTTTTTTTATATTGATGATTTTATGTTTTTGGATTTTCAAGGACATTTTGAGTCGGAATGCAAGACGAAGCTTCTTCAGCTCTCCCATCATCTGTATCGCTAATAATGATACGGTGTACCACCCCTACAAATATTTAAGAGGAATACAATAAGAAGTAAAAGCGAGAACCCAAAGATAGTAAAAATGAAATGATGCATGATGTTTTGTTTTTTCAAATGGGACTTACGTTTTTTCTTGGGCTTTGCCACCTCGGAATCGGACTGGTCATCACTCGGGGAAATACCAATCTGAGTCTCCAGGGAAGTGGACCTTTGACGAGCGCGCTTTATCTCTTTCGATTGACGTGGCTCCCTCTTTCGTGATTTTTTTGCGGCTTTTTTGGCTTTTTGCTTGGCATCTCTCTCACTGTTTTCAACGGAGGAGGCGGAATTTGTGTCTGTGAAAAACGAAATATACCAAAATTAGTTACTCCCATATTTACAATTTGCTCATTGTACACGTATTATTAAGTACATTTTTCTAATATCACGCTGCACACTCTCGACCATTCTTTGCACTCCATATCTGTCACCCAAGTTTGCGATGGTACAAAGCGTAGATGCATACCGAATCATGAGAGATTCTGTATTATTGTACTGGGAAAAAATAAACATGGATGAAAGAAAATTTGAGAAAAAAAATCTAGCATGAATTTTAATTTTGCATTTTGAATTTCATTTAAACTCACAGTACAGTTGTAGAGCGAGGGCAGCATGTAAAAAAGTTCCCTCTTATCGGCAAAAGGTAAAATGCAGTCTTTCTTTCGTCTTTTGGGCAAATTGGATGAAGGAGGGCGACTAAGTTGTGTATGAATTGAGTAGACAGTAGTGCGATTTGTGGGAACAGGAATTGGTGGCGCCATCTCCTCACTTTTAATAAAGTTAATTTTTATTCTCTTTGTTGTGCTATCAGGGAGTGTGATGGTGAATTTTGGCTTTGCACTGGTTGTAGGTATACTTTTTTTTAGTTTTTCGCATTGCTGAACAAAAAAAAATTCTACGCACATAAATGATTTATCATTATTGCTTATCAAAAAAACAATTTTATACTACTCAACCAAAAGAACTACTTCCCACAAAAGAAAACAGCATTAATAAAATCACTCACAAAATTTGACTACTCCTTAAATCGAATTGTAACTAAAATTCACACAAAAAACTACTCACATTAATACTACTTGCGTATTTAAATATATATAACCGAATACCATTCTATTGTATTTATATATAACAGCGAATTTACTTAAATCACCACTGACACAATACCAATATTACTAATATTATTACAAGCTACATAATGAATAAGGTGCTTACCTTCATTGTCGTCGAATCGTGGGCGTTCCTCCCCACCACTAGTACCAGTGTCATTACCTCCCTCCATAACGATGATGGTGGTGATGATGATGATGATTTTGAAAAATGCAAGGAAAAAAAACTGATATGACGATTGTCGGAATGCTAAAAAGCGACTACATAGGCATTAAAATGTATGCTCTAATTACTGGCATTGCTAGCAGATTCTTTTCCTTATCAGCATCATCACAATACGAAAATTTGCTAAAATCAGTCATCCTTCCACACATCATCATCATTCTCATCTATGCATAAGCTTATTGTTAATCTTCAGTATTTTTCCGCTTCACCAGCACCATACTCATCATCATCACCTTCGCTAGCTAAAAAAATTGGTTTTTTTGCACCCTTTTTGTCATCGCGTGCAGCAAATATAATAAAAGGAGCACCAGCTGCACTCAGGTCATCATCAAATACAAAATCATCATTTTCATTTATTTCACTTTAATCTATAGATAGGTATTACCCGTGCATACCCACTAACGTTATCATCCCTCCCCCAAAATCCCAAAAAGTAAATACAAAAGTTTAAAAATCCCTATTTAAAATGTACAGAAATACCATCTGCTCTAGCAAGTGAGCTTAAAGCATGCACACTCAATTCCCCTTCATCATCGTCATCATTTTCTGCGTTGAGAGGCCGCAACTCACGTTCACTCACCCTTTGTCCACTTTTATACAGGACAGGTATTACCCGTGCATACCCACTAACGTTATCTTCTCCCCCAAAAAGCAAATACAAAAGTTAAAAAAGCCCTATTTAAATAACCAAATGATTACGGCGCTCATCCCACATTTTTACGGAATTTTTTAATAAAAGTTACAGCGATTTCCTTCCGCTACTATTATTGCATGTAGGTTTAATAATAGGGCAGTCTACATAACTTGGGTTTATACTGTAAGATAAATAAATGTGAAGTTTAAAAAAATTTAAATCAGTTATTTCAATAGAAATCGGCCATTTGCAAATTTAAAATAATTTTTCCGTTTTTTACATTATTACATGATTTAGATAAAATATTTTAACCATGTATTTAACATGTAAAATACATGTTAAATCCATGTGGCATTTTTTACATGTGCGAACCTTG
>JAHZNC010004423.1:0-11078 GCA_027744095.1 Zhuqinia jingwanae | reverse complement strand
TTCATGTTAATTTTATAATGAACTTGGTTCATAAAACAAAACAAAAAATGTTATGTCTATAAATAACATTTTTTTCTTTTACTCTTCAAGATGAACAAGTTACTACACTATTGCTAGCCTTGAAAATTCTTTTACTTGCAAAAAAATAACAATTTACTTTTTTGTTAAAATTTGTTATTTATAACTCACCTTTGCACAACTGATGTTAAAAAATATAGACATTCAAACCATTCAAATGAATACCTGCAAAAGTGCTATAGTTTTCGGGATAATAGAAAATATTTTTACTTTTTTAATAAAAAATGAAAGACAAGAAGACACATATGGCTTGTCTTCCACTTGCATTTCCCATTGGTATGGAATGAACGGTTGTAGTGGGAGCATTTAGAAGAAGGGAAAAAAAACTTTCTTTTGGGGGTCTTTGTGTGGAAATCTTTTCTTTGTGCGCATATTGCTGAGACTACATGCTAACCATCAACCTTTTATGTAGTATACACCTGTTCCTTTTCTTTGTCTACTCAAATTGTATTGTTCTCTGGAGAAACAAGAAGTAAAAAAATAAGCTTCTTGTCTTGTGCTGCTGCTGTGTTTTCAAAATTTATATAAATATTTTTTGTGTATTTACCTATAATCACAACAAATAAATAAAGCAGCGTAGTAGACTTTTTTATGTGCTTAGGTATTCATATAAGGGTAATCCATATAAAAAAGCCCTACAGAGCTCTGGCTTCCAATTTTATCCCGGTTTAGCATTGCTTTTAACAACACCGTATAAACTTGTGAAAATAGCATGTCTCCTCTAATAATCAAATTCACCCGTGATGAATTTATTTACTGTCAACAAAAAACTAAAGATACCCGGTAAGTCTTTCAAGATTTACGGTATTTCCGCCTCACATCAGTTTAGTACGGTTTCCTAGTAGACGATTGCACATTGACTATATATGTACATATGTATGCATGTATATGTAACTGGTAACTTTTCCAGGTGTGCTGCTACATATATAGGTATATATTTGAGTATGGTCTTCCTCATCTCCTTTCAAGCTCTTCTCCAAACAAACACACATACACACACACTTTTCTGTTTGCTCTCGTTAGTTCTGTTCTCTAATATCCTGTCACACAATTTGGCAAGCGTGGAACGATCCAGTCACATTTTGTTGACCTCCCTGCGCGCTCTTTCGCTCTTGCTTTCTCCTTTGACTTAACATATACATAAAAAAATAGTTTTTTTTATATTCGTCTTCATCACTCACAAATAAAGTAGGCATTATTTTCCACACGTTTTGTTTGTTAGCTCTCTTGTTGTTGTTATTGTTGCTCGCATTTTCATTATATAATACTCAAGTCATTACTTCCATAACTCAATACAACAACAACAACAACAACATAAGAAGAAAAACACTACCAAACAAACCATTTTATGTACTACTGCAATTGTGATAATGTAAATATCCTAGAAAGTTTACAACAATTGGATCATCATCATCATCGTAAAGAAAGAAAGCATACACAGAAACCCACTTTAGAAGATGGTAGTGTTATAACCAGATATTAATCCAGACTGGACTTGACCAAAAAAAAACAATATCAAGCAAAGCAGTTTTAGTGGATTGTTGTTTGTGTGGGTGAACGCGCAAAAAAGTGTATAAATGTTTATGGAGTTTGATTACTCAATGTGGAGCAATGTTGACTTAGAGACTTGGCTGCTGTAGAGTAGTAGTTGTTTTTGTTGTTACTGATGTTGTAATAATCCTTTTTACAAAGGTGAAGTGATAGAGAGGAAAATGGAGAATCAATCGACTCTACCGTAATATGTATATCGTAGCACATTGATCATTATTTATTGCATAACGAATATATCTAAAGTACCATCTGAAAAAAAGTAATACAAGGACTATCACTTAATGCTGTGTGTGAAACGCTGACTGACTCACTGAACTAATGTGTGTGTAGATAGGAGAGCGAGAAAAAAACACTCTCGTAATTTATTTTAGATATCCGGTGTTGTTGGTGATGATGATGATCGTTGTACTTGTCCTTTTGAAAGTGCTTTGGTGGCATTAATAAATAAAGTTTGCTACACAAATACCAAAACAAAAACACACAATCCCACACAAACAGCGAGTCAACTCAAGCCAGTCCCGTTTTTATTTCCCAATTCTCCTCTCTCTGCAGTGTGGTGATATGGATATATGCATGCATGCATGGTGGTAGTCAAATTACCTGAACAACGAGCGAGAGAGAGAGAGAAAGGAAACGGATTATCACTAAGTCTTCGTAATCGTCTGCCACCTCTCCTTCTGATATATGCATGCAAGTTTGCATGAGCGGCAGTGAAAAAAAGAAGAAAAGTTTTGAAGTCTAAATTTCGCGGTTCGTGCCCGCGTTTCGAAAAATAACTACAAAACAAACCACACACTCGATGGCTTTCCAAATATAGTGTATATTTGAGATCGTAACCATTAGTTGTCATTATTCTTGTGTTTAAAAATATAAAAAAAAACTCTACAGCAGTATTATAGCAAATAAGCCATATATGTATGCCATGCCAAGGGGAACTAGGGAATAACATTTAATATTCTACTTTCTTCACGATCGTCACAATCATCATCATCATCATCGTTTTCTCCTCCACTTCTTGTATTTCTTGGAAGTTCTTGAGCAGTTGAGCTTTTTTATCACTTTTCCTCATCCCATCCCATCACATTGAATTAGCACGACCGTCGTGTGTCGTGTTTTGTTTTCTTGAGTGTTTTCATATGGTTGTCGATTCGCCGCTTTTTCTCGCTTTGTTTTATATGTATGGTGTAAAAAAGAAGAATAGAGATGGATGGATGGAGTAGTTGCGAGTGAAATGGAGGAAAATCTTGTCCGCTGATTCTATATTCCTGGAAGTTTTTTAGTCATTCGCTCTACTTTTCTTGTTGTTTTGCTGCAGTGGTGGTGAACGGTGTTGGTATGTAAACGTGTGTTTTCAGTTGTGGTGGTGGTGGAAGTGGTTGATGGTTTCTTTTCTTGCTAATCATATCATCAGCGGTGGTTGGTGGTGGTGGAGGTGTATGGCTGATGTAGTTGTTGTGGTGGTCATATTGAAGGTGTTCTGTGTTCCGTGCTGTTTGGAATATTAATAATCTACCTAGGAGAAAACTACCAACCACACCACCTTTCACATACTTGGTGTTGTGTGTGGAAGAAAGGAAACACAAAGTTGATAATACAGACAAGACTTGATTTAGTTTAGTTATGTGTGGTTGTCAAGATGGGGAAATACGGCGATAAAGCGGAATACGGTGAAGAATTTAGAATTCAAAAGTTTCCGGGTGTATAAGTCCTTTCTTCTGTGATTTTGGTGTGTGGCGTTGTTGGTGTAGTAAGTGCTCATGCAGTGTAAATACAAATGGAGTAGAAATGAGACTTCTTTATCGGCGTGAGCGGTCACAGACAAGAGGCAACATAGAGATTTGGTTGGGATCACTTTTGGAAATGTTGTTGTGCTTATATGTAGTTACAAAATACATTAAGCCTGCTTCATCTTTCGAACAGATCTCTTTTTGACTGTAGGTTGTGGCAAGATTTTCAATCAAAATCAGACTGGGACCACGGAACAAGCATAACCGTTTGTTTTCCTACCGCATATTACTATTTTGGTCGGCTGGGTGGTCGTGACTTTTTGGTGAAAGCAAAAATCATCAATTTCAGAAGCTTAGCGAGTGTCTTACAAAGTATATGTGCTTGTGGCATTTGCAGTGGATTAATAGACAAAGACGTAATTTCAGTGGCGGTATATTAACCTATTCACCGGAAGCAGATTTTTTTGATTTTATACATATTGATTGATTTGATATCACAATAGCAAAGGTCAACACCAATACGCATATATAAATTAATGGAATTACATAGCAATTCGAAACCTTAAAAACAAAACATTTGAAGTAAAATTGGCGGCAAGGGCAAAACAGTAATTGATTTGTGTGTTTGGGAACCTACATCAAAACGTTTCACAGCTTTTATTGCAGTTTATATATGCATGATAATTTATAGACGCTGTGGAGTAATGATCTGTGTTTTTGTTTGTCAGTGGGTTTTATTGTGTGTGCGCTAGTCGTTTAAACCTTTTAATGGGTTTGATCACGAAATTCATTTTTATTTTTGGAACCTCTGCTCACCGGTCGCCCTTGTATAATAACAATAATGTGTCCTGTCGCGTTCCAAAAGAGGGGAAAGTACATTTTGCAGTTTATTTTGGCAGTGGATTAGATTAGTGCACTGGAAGAGTTGTTTTAGTGGAGCATAGGGAGAAATTATACAAGGATTAATTGTGCCCTAAAGAAAGTAGAGAATTTTTTACTTCTACACATGTGGCAAATATATCGCTACACACATCTTTGTTTTTCATGTGCCTCTTTCTCGTCTCTGCTGTTGTTGTAGTAGCCAACCAAGGCTATTAAACTACTTTGTGTCCACACTATTATTATTGGTATATATTCTTTGGTGTACACGCCCAAAAAAATCCGGTTGTTGGTGACATTATTACATGTTGTATACCGTTACATTACAATAACGGAATTTAACAAACCCACGCAGGAAATTAATGAAATTCTTTCCTATACATTTTTTGTATCAACTTCTATCAACCAACAGCAAACATACCTTTACAATGTTCTCAAGCAAATAAAAATATCATATTTTTTTGCCAGAAACTCTACTTTGGCTTTGGCAAATTTGTATGAAAAAGTGTCACATGTTAATCTATGAACAAATATATACATGGCTGCCTAAATACTCTCTGACTGACATAGTGCCTAATGAAAATATTATGAATGCATTAGAGACAAAACACAAATATTCATAAAAATTTATCATCATTATGTCACCCGAAATGTTTTTTTTTTGGAGAATGAGGTTTCGTTGTAATTTCTAATCTTCTTCCTTCCTGGTTATTCGTTGTGCGGATGGAAGAAGTGTGGAAAAAGGAAAGTAGCACATCACGCGTTCATCATCGTCGTCATCATCATCACATCATTAACATTCCCACAAAGAAAAAAAGTTTTACTCTTGTTTTTTATTCCCAACATCCCGACCAACAAAGGAAGTTAAGGAAGTAAAAAAGATTGTTGAAGGTTATTTTGCAAAGAGTTTCTCATTAAGATGCTCTACAACCAAAGTCATTATTACCTCCGCATCCGCTCGAGAAAGCAAAAAGAAATTAAGATTTTTTATAATTCTATCATCCTTATTATCCTCCCAACAGAAAAAAAGAGTGATAATCATATGACTCAATGATTATAATGATGTTGAAAGTGACCTCCAAAATGAAACGAACAAACCAATTGTGAAGTTTTTAATGAGGACAAAGTAGGTAGCTCATACGTATATACATATATTTAGAAGCAGAACAAAAAATACAAGAACTTATTTTTGCTATTTATCTCTTTCCACATGTATACTCCATTACTCCACTTGAAACTTTGTGAGAAAATTTCCACACAAAAATATACGTAAAATCATAACAATTCTTGGGAAAACATAATACATAAAGATTGTAAAAATAGAAAACATGAAGCAAGGAGAATTTTCGAGTAAAAGGAGAGATTGGACCAAGTGGAGCGGAAGATATGATGAAAGTGATGAAACAAGTTTTTAAACTACTGCTTGTTTGACATCATCAGGACAGGCAAAAAAAATTGTTATGCGGGATGATCGTCAACGTGAGTAGTCAAGTGAAGAGTGGGTTGAGTTGTTTTGAAAAGTAGAGCTTGTACTTTTTTGTCATTTTCGTCCTCTCAACAAAAAAAAACCTCTTCTAAATTATGCGTCTTGTTTAAAAAAAAAAAAAACTATACAAGGTGCTGGTTGGTGACTACTACTGGTGAAGTGATTATGTGGAGCAATACAAAGGGAGTCAAATAAGTCAACTTAAGACTTCTTCCACTGAAATAACTCCTTGTCAGTCTTTACTCATCATCTTGCTCACAGTTTTAGTGAAAATGTATAATACGCAGAAATAGTGGTGATGGTGGTTTGGTGAAAGTACGTAGTAGTCTCTTTACCAAACAACTTTCTCTACCACAAAAAAACTGTTAATCATATCGTAACGAACTTGCTTTTTAGAGTAAATGGGAAAAAATCTTCACTTGAGATTATCTTGTTATTTTTTGTGTTATAAATTTTAAGGAGAACAGGTGCTTGAAAAATTTCATTGTGTACTGTGTTAATATTGTGCTACTTCTGAATTACGTTTTCTA
Organism: Zhuqinia jingwanae; assembly: GCA_027744095.1. Lineage (NCBI taxonomy): Eukaryota > Metazoa > Arthropoda > Collembola > Entomobryomorpha > Paronellidae > Zhuqinia > Zhuqinia jingwanae. The sequence goes on along the minus strand of JAHZNC010004423.1, from coordinate 4,827 downwards.
GTACTCATAAAAATGTTCCTGATGGGAACCATATTGTTGTACTGAAAAATTCTTCCTATTTCCTGTTGAGTTTGCATCTTTTATGATGAAAAAGGAGAAGGGGAGAGAGAGAAATGAAAGAAGATACAGTGATCTTGTTAGTAGAAGAGGTTTATTCTTCTCTTCTTCTTGTTAGCTTCTTATATTCTTGCTGATGAATAACTGATAGGAAGGAAAAGGCACTAAACTTGCTTGCTCATTTACAGTCATCCCAACTAAACATTAAAAAATGTCGAGTAATTTGGTATAAGGGAAAAATAAGTGTAATGAAGTGTATCAAATAGGGTAAGTTGAGAATTAGAAGAAAAAAATATTTTAAAAAGTTTTTGTAATTTTTTTGTGCTTTATATTCTCAAGTTGAAATGCAAATTTAAGGATCTCATAGATCGAGCGAAGTGTTTTGTAATCTAGGATCCAATTTATTATAATTAGTGCATACAAATCAAGCAACAAAATAATGAGTTATCACATAACATGATAACCTTGGTACCCCATTTCCATTTCGACTAGTATAACATCAAATAAAACATGTAATTAATTATAGGCTGTAATTTGTAATAGTAGACGACAGACTACCATTACACGTGGGCAGAACATTTATAAGCTTACAATGTTTTTATTCTCTGAAATACATATGATGTATTTGGTTTCTCAACTAATAATATTACCAATTCGAATTGAATGAATAATAATAATAATAATAATGTTGCTTTATTTCATTTGAAATTTAGACATGATTTCCCTTTAGACTATCTTTATAGCATCATTTCATCACAGATGAGCACATACATATAGTAGTAGATAGATAAGCGTATTACGTAAGCATTGATCATTTATGCATTATAACCTTGTACTCAGTACTCACATAGGTAGCCATTGAAGAACTCAAGTCACATTTCAATATCCGCAACTGAATATTACAAATATAGACTTTACAAGTTAAATGTTGAATGTTAAAAAGCAAAAGAAAAAAAACACTCGATGACTACGAGTGTGCTAAATAAAGTGTGCTAAAATAGCTATACTTTGACTATACCTAAATAATCACACCATCAACATAGCCCACGTGAACGGAATACCTACCTTTATTATTCATCATCATGTTCCCTTTTCATATTTTTTATAAAATTTTAAAATCTCCATTTTTTCTAGACTTGACTATATATAGACACTATACAGAGCAAAAAGTGTTAGCACGCATTTTGTGCGGCCATTTTTCCTATTAAAAATTTTGAACGTCCAACCAAACAACATAACACTTTGGAATTCTTTACTTGCCCACATCACATATTAATACGGTATTTTGCTAGTTTGGTATAGGTAGGTATCTCAGTCAGATAGATGGCTAGTCTCCTTTTTTTACCTAGCCAATTCAACTTACTCTCGGAATACCTTTTGTAAATAGACCAGTAGTAGTAGCAAGCAAGCATCTCCTCAATCATAGCAATATCAAACATATCAGCAGAGAGAGAGGAACAAAGTCTGGTTGAAAATTGTGTAGTTGCAAACAAAACAAAGTCGAACCAAGTCAACAAACGGAAAGGGTAGAGCAGCAGGACAAGCTCCATATATAGTAGCAATACTACTACTGAGCGAAGCTACATCCCTATATATTCCTCTGTTAGCCTTGATTATAATAACGGTGGCATCCCAGTGAAAGTTTAAACAAACCAGTATGACTTTTCACAGTTCACAACAACAGGCAAAAAGGGTGATGTGTAGAGAGCAAGTGAGTTGAAAAAGAAGAGTGAGATAGTGTAAGAGCACATGAAAAAGAGAAGAATAAACTGAACACAAAAACAAGTGATATGGTGAAAATTGTAGTAAAAAAATACAACGATGCTGGAAGTGATGTGTGTATAAAAATATACGCATGTTCAGCAATATATTACTTTAGAATTTTGTGTGAAATCTAGGGTCTGAGTTTTGTGGTGGGTTTGATATAATTTAGTATTGTGTGGAGTTGCTGTATATAATAATAAGTAGGCTTCTATTTTGTTGTCTATTTTTTCTACTCTTCTGTGAGAGAGAAATTACTTGCACAGTATAAAAGAGACAGCATCACATACGGTAGAAAAGAGGAGCTAGAGCGAAAATCTGACGGGCATATCTCACACTCTTAGTTCCAGTTTCCTTCAGCCAACTCTTGAGTGTTTTGTGTAGAGAAATGATGGACTCATAATGAAAGTTGTAATGGAAGAATGAGATGAGGATGTGTACATAATTAATACACTTTAATACTTTGCGAAACCGAGCTCTGGTGTGTGTTTGTGGGTATACGCACACACAAAACACCGGTAGCAGCAGAACCCCAACAACATATCAAAAAAGAGAAAGCTTAATATGTATATACTTTGGCATGATGAAGTATAGGTATTACAGTAATCATCCTTTGTTCAATTTTCCCTACTCTTTTATCTCAAAATCGTCATCAACAACAGCAACAGAAGGAGCGCCATCATCATCATTATGCATGTGCCTACATTCTTTCGTCCCAGTTTCTTGAGCATGGATCATGGATTTTATATACCTCTATGGCATGGATAGAAACTGAAATTTTGGAAACTCTGTCTGAGAAGCGTGTGCGTACAGAAAGCGAAAGTACACATAGAAAAAATAAGTTTCAAATAATTACTCCACTTTCTCCAAAGAAAAAAAATTAACATGGTATTGTATCAGTATCAATATCACCATCACATGTGTAAAAGTGAGCAGAGAAATTATTCATAGAGAAAAAAGCAAACGTAGTAAATGTTTTGACCACCTTACAACCAACACAAGAAAATAATAAAAGAAAGTTAACAAAAAAAAACAAGCAGTAAAACCACAAGGCTTTCTAAAAATAACTTATGACGATGATAAATAGCATGTTTTCTATTTTGGGCCAGAATAATAATAAACATAATAATAATAATAAGCACACACGGACAAACACAAGAAAAAAAAACAATGCAAGCAAAGTGCAAAAAAAAACACATAATCTCTGGATTACAAAATTGTTGTTAACAAAAAATTTATAATAATATTTCTTATTATTGGACTACTACTACCATGATTGTATTACTACCTAATCGAATGTGATATATTGTTGTATAATGTATCAGGCAATGTTGCTGAAATGCTTTAATACTTTTTCGGCTAACAAAATACAGTTCAACCATAAAACATTAAACCAGCACACAACAACAGCAACGCAAACGCAACCACAAAAAAGCAGTCGGTCCGTATATCGGTCGGTAACATAATATAAATTCATCCTCTCTATCTCTGGTTATATTTTATATTTATATTTTATACATTAGTATCTTGATGTAAACAAAACTTTTTTTTGTTGGTATCTTTGTATAATCTCTTACTATTATTATTACACAAAAAAAAGTAGAGGATTCAGTTTTCCATTTTTTAATAACTTATACATATGTGCGCATTTGTATTTTTTTTCCTAACTAAACTTACTTACAAACACACAATGTATCATCGTCTAATAATCCTCTCTTGTATTTGTATTCCTATTGATGCTCTTGTTCATTTTATTATTATAAATACTAGAAGTAGTGGTGGAATTGCTGTTATTAATAAAAAATAATCCGAACAAGAATTGGAAAACAAACCACTTACAAAATATGTATATTGTGTATTAATAACAACAAACATATAGTTATATATATATATTTGTATAGTATCTATATATTATATAATAATAATAATAATAATAATAATATGTATCTAACAAGATGATTTGTTCATATTCTTATGAAAATCTACTATATTATTTCCGAGTTTTTTCCTTCTCCTCTCTACATTTGTGACGTAACTCATTAGTTTAAAAGGTTTTTCAATATTTCGTATTCTTCTTCTGACTCAAGCTCAGTCAGGATTATACAACAACAGAGTGAACCGGTTAAAAAAATGATAACCTATCTGTGCCGTATCCAATGTTTTTTTCTTTTCAAATAAATATTATACATGTACAAAAATATAGGAAATTGAATGGCAAATGCCGCATTGCTCAGTATCATCGTAATAAAATATTATTTTACTAAAAGAAAGCAAACGAAAGGAGAAAGAAACGTAAAAAAAGATTCAGAAAAAAAATGTCGGCATAAAATGAGCAACGTGGATATAAAGATGCGAATGATTTACGAAAAGATGATAAGAATATTGTTGTTGTGTAGAAGTATGGTAGTAAGGTACACCACCAAGCTAACAGTTGTAACTCGTAACGGTATCACGTAACACGACTTATATTAAAATTGAAAACCGAACTACTACTAAAAAGAAACTAACCATCGTGTACATATGTATAGATCTTGTTCTTAACTCTGCCTATATAAAACCACCTCAACAACAAGAGCACAGCTTTCTCCACTGATTTGACTGGATAAATGGAAGCGGCCGATGATTAACATGCAGCACTCTGAGCAAAATATATAGAAATATAAATTATATTAGTATAATTTCGTTATTTCTATCCACTTGGATTTTCTCTCCAAATACACAAAGAGAATACAAGAATATAAAAAAAATGTTTAACTCCGCAGCAATGTTTTTGGGAGGGAGGCGATGTTCATCGCAACTGGAGATTCCCACTTTGCACCTGAAAACTGATGATGAGGACGAAGATGGTGAGATCGGCACCACTTCCGCCCGCAGTCGGAGGACCAGCTTTGAGTCGTCTCATCATCACAGAATACGCCACTCGTTGCCTTTAGCCAGTTTAACAAGACCTTATCATCATCATAGTCATCATCCGCATTCCTCATCGTCGCATCACCATCATCATCATCA
>JAHZNC010004422.1:0-15274 GCA_027744095.1 Zhuqinia jingwanae | reverse complement strand
CTCTAATTAATTCCATTCTTTCCTCAGCATTCTTCATTTCGGGGTCCACTTGAGTGATTTCTCCTTCAATTTGGGTGACAAGCGTTTTAGAAAGCATGCTGACGTTATTTTTATCCCTGAGGAGGCTATCGCTGACATTCACCCTGTTTCCAAGTTGACTTTGTAATGCATTTTTGATCTCCACAAACATTAGCGAGTCGATTCCCATGGACTCAAAGCTGGAGTTGTCGCCTAGTGCGGGATCGTCTGTTGGCAGCTTGAGCACTTGACAGACAATTCCACGAACCTGTTGTTTCACTAAAGCCGTTTTCTCTATGATTTCTGTCTTGGAACTATATTGCTCCCAGAATTTAGAAGAAGTAACTATAGGAGTAATATGCAAATCGTTCCGTGTGGATGTGTCGGCAGATTGAAGAAACTTGTCATCCAAGGATTTGTAAAATCGCGGTAGCATCCGTTGGATCAAATCCAGATTTTCAAAGTTGGAGACCATTGTATGAACCCGATTGGTCCTTAGAATATAATCCAAAGCGGTCAATCCCTGTCTAGTTGTGATGGGTTTTAAAACAGCGATATCAAATGTGGTAGCAATTCCAACCTGGCACCAAAGTCCCCAGTTTATGGATGTTGCAGGTAATCCAATTGAATGTCGGTAGTGTGCAAAGCTGTCTTCAAATTGATTACCAGCGGCATGATTACTCTGGCCCGGAAGTCCTACTTGAGCAGCTACTGATGAAAACAGGACAAAATGCTCGAGATTTAGTTCCATGGTAAGCTTGTGCAGATTTATGGTGCCATCAATTTTGGCTTTGAAGGTGGACGACAGCTTGTTCCAATCTTGATTTATTACGAAACCATCGGCAAGAGTTCCAGCTGAGTGCATCACGCCCCTCAAGGGTGGGAATCCCATTTCAGAAATACTTTCTTCCACTACTTTCCTGCAATCTTCATAACAGCTAACGTCAGCCTTCAGAGCAATCAAACTGGCATCCTTACTTTTGTTGATGTTCTGGATTTCAAGTGCAATTTCCCGTTTCGGTGGATTTCTACTTGTCAACAAAATATATTTTGCTCCTTGTTCCCCCATCCACTTAGCAACCTCAAAACCAATTCCTGACAAGCCCCCAGTAACCAAATAAGTGCTCCTGTCATTGAACAAGGGTGTTCTCATTTGAAGCGTTCCATTTGCGTCAATATTCTTTTCAGGCATGACGACCGCTATTTTTCCTACATGTTTGGCGTTTTGAAAGTACTCCATTGCTTGTCGGATTCTTACGGCATCAAATCTCAAGTAAGGCAACGCCTTTATAATGCCTTTCTCAATGTACTCCCCCAGCTTTCCCATCAAGCGATACAATTCAGTTTCCTCCGAGCTGGAAAGATCTAAAATTCTGTAGTCCACGTCTTCCCTCATCCTTTTCACTTCATCCTCTGTCCAAACGTTCATCTTGCTCATTTCGATGAAACGGGCATTAGTTGCACAGCAGTTGAGAGTAGCCTCTTTGAAACCAGCGCTTGTTAACGAATTCAGAACAACATCAGCTCCTCGGCCGTTTGTCAATTTATTAATTTTTTTGTAATAATCAGTGTTCCTGGAATTAAAAATGTATTTAATTCCCAATTTTTTCAAAAATTTTCGTTTCCTCGTTGTCCCAGCGGTTACAATGATATTTTTCAGGGGTACAATGCTTCTACAAATGTCAATTGCCACCAGACCAACGCCACCTGATGCTGTATGGATCAAAACAATGTCCGTCTTTTTCAGTTGTGCCTCGTCAATCAAACATTTGTATGCTGTTGCAAAAACTGCGGGAAGAGTGGCTGCCTCACAAAGAGTCATTCCATTGGGCACCCCAATTACTGCATTCTCTTGTAATATCACGTGACTTGGTAAAGCGGCTTCATTTTGCATATTTAGGCCACTCACAAAATCCCCCAATTTCCATCTGCTCACACCTTTCCCAATTCTCACCACTTCCCCCACAATGTCCAACCCAACTGCATTTACATTTTCCAAACTCTTGATTGGCTTGAGTACTGCTAAGATATCCCTAAAGTTGAGCGCTACACATTTAACCCGAATTTCTATGTCATTCGGGACTAGATTATGTTGTTGTGTCTCTAGGACCCCAAATAGTAAATCTTGTATTCTTCTTGTGCTTGGAAGTATCAACTGGAATCGATCTGAATTGTTTGGAAGTGCTAATTCTTGGCTGATTTTTGATATGTGTGTACACCGGACTAGTTTCGGGGAATGCTGAACTTTTCCAAGATAAGAGACATGGTGTTCGGTTTTGTTGTCGCCGAATAAAGTGCACAATATCTGTTGTACGTGTTCATCTACACCCAATGAATTTCCGCCGTTGCTTAAATCAATGTACCGGCAGTCGACAACGTCTCCCATTTCGTTCATCAAACTTCTGCAATAGCCCCAGAGTGTGCTTGAATGATAAGATGACTGATCATTGCCTTCAAATGGAGTCAGACCTTTGGTTACAATCCCAACCCGAATGGAACAATTGGGTGTTGACCTGAGCATGCTTATGTTCTTGGTTAAGTGAAAGAATGGCTGTAAAACTGTTGCTTGGTTGACGATCGTCTCTTGTCCAATGGACCAGCAATACAAGATACCCTCAATGTGCACATTTTCAAGTTTGCAAATTTGTTGAATCATAAATTTTGTATCCTCTTCTGACTGCTCAGGTTGAATTGTGAATTTGTCCATGTGATCCTTATCAGCTGTAGTAGCAGCTAAGGTGACACTAATGATATGACGCCCAAACGATTCCAATTTCATTTTGAGTGAATTTGATAGCATCCCATCTTCATAAATTATCCAAGTGTGCTGATGAGAGTTTGTAGATGAAGGGACATTGTAAATCGTGTCAGGAATACTGTTGTCGCATAAACTCGAGCAGATAAGCGAGTCAGTTGATAAGTGACTTGGGAATAGTTCATTCACATGGAAGCCATGCTGAGTCAGCACCTCTTTCCATTTTTGAATGTCTAATAAACAACTATTTTGCCTGAGCTCTTTATCCTGAAAGCGCCAGTATCCCGGAAGTAGTCCAAACAAAAATGTCAACAAGTGGACATCCCTTCTGGTGGTTTCCCACAAATCTAACATTCCTCCTGGCCTCAGCAGCATCCGTACATTGCTCAAAGACTCTCCAATGTCTCTGGTGGCGTGTATCACTTGAAAAGCGAAGCAAATGTCGTAATAGTTGGGGATGAACCCTTGGGCCAGGGGGTCCTCCTCAATATTTAATGTTTTGAATATAATATTATCCCGCTGCTTTTCAAACCGCTTTTCTGCCGCTCCAAAAAATGATGAGGAAATGTCCGTGTACGTGTACTCATATTCGATTTCCAGAGTTTCCAGTGCCTTCAGAACTACTGCACTGTAGGATCCTGTACCAGCGCCGACCTCAAGAATTCTCAAAATAAATCGGGAGCCCCCCATTAGTTTTTTGTAAAAGCTGAACTTTTCTAAAGCGTAATTTTCTATCAAGATTGCATTTCCATAAGCTTCACCGACATCTTCATAAAATGAGCTCGCCCCAACACTTGCTACATCTGCCGGAAACAGATAAGAAAGTGGCAATTTTTGACCTTTCAGTATTGCTGCCAAATTGTGACCAACGTTGCTAATCAAAATGGTCGAGTTAAATTGGGAGACCAGTTCTGTAGTAAATTTTTCGGAGGCTAACGTGGACATGATTTCTTTTTTTGTTGGTGGCAACATGTTGATCTTCAATAATTTCATGTTCCGTGTCTTGCAAAAAATTCCCCGCTCTTCTAATAATTCAAGCATAAATCCAAAATAGTTTTTGTATTCCAGGGAAATGTCCAGTATTTCCATTAAATCTTTTAGTTCAATGATTTGACCTACTTCCGGTTCCCATCCAAGTTGGTACATTGTGTGTACTACGTTGTAGTATATTAAGTCAATAAAATTTCTGTCCAATTTAATAATGTTGTCACAAGGTCTAAGTTGCAGACGACCTTTTAAGTCTTCTTGGTTCCAGAATTCTGCCACACCGCCCAAGTCCAAACGGTGTTCCAATGGACTTATTTCTCTGTGCTTCCAAGATTCCTCCCACATGTCTGGCATGTCTCCCTTCCTCTCTTGTTCGTCAACAACAGCTTGTATCGCTCTAGCCGTGGTCTCCACAAACTGAACCCCAGACATTGTTGCGATAGCATTTCCACTGGAGTCGAGCAAATGAGCAATTACCTTGGCACCAATTTCTTTGGAAACAAACACATAAACAAAAGCCCCATCTACCAATTCTTGAATGTCCCTTGTTCTGGTACTGAGCCAGGTAAATTCCTCAATTTTAATGGGAACAGTGAGGCCGGACATCCTACAGGGATTGGTGTCCGAGTTGAGAAAAATGTGAAATGCTTGTATCATTGCGTCCGTGACGATAGGATGAATGGCTACAAATGACTGTCCTGTGCTTGTTGGAATCTTAATTTTGGTGAGAAGTGTTCGTTTTAATTCATCCTGAGTATTGGACATCCAGTACTTCTCAATGCTCTGGAAGGACTCTCCAAAGTTCAACCCCACAGCTGCTGACCTTTGGTAATGTGATGTGCTGGAAACTGGCTCCATACCCTTTTTCAGTTGGTCAATGGAATATTGCTTGGGATGATGTGCAAGAGTTGTGCTCATCATGTCAACTGTAATGTTTGCTGTGGCATGAGTTATCCACTGGCAGGAATGCATGTTGTCTTCCGCATCAATGTCTTCGTGCACCCGTCGTACAAAGTTTACTGAATATTCTAAAAAATTGGCTGTAATTTTAATACTCTCCTTTTTAATGATCGTGTGTAATTCAACAGGGGACAATTGAAGTTTTGCGGTGGTAGGTAGACCTAGTGGGGCTTTAATCATCAGATTGTGGGCGTTTACATGACGCGCTGTAGGATTCAAACGGGCCACTGTAGAAAAACACATTTCCAAATAGCACGCTCCAGGAAATACGATTTGCTCACCAATTTTGTGATCTTGGATAAACTTTAGTCTGGGATCATTTTGAATATTTAAAAAATTCCGGAATAAAATTGTTGCCTCAGGGTTAATGTATTCTTCTCCCAAAAGAGGATGGTGATCTGCAGAAGAGGCGGCATCATAGTATTTTGGTTTTGATGTTATTTCCGGCCAGAACCTTTTCCCCATGAAGGGGTAGTGGGGAAGCCGTACTTTTCTTCGAGAGTAACCCAACTCAAATCCCTTCCAGTCAATTGGGATTCCCTCAAGATACAATTGGCTGAGAGACCGGAGCAGGACAGACCAATCATCTTGATTTCTCCTCAAAGAAGGAAGCCAGGTTATTTGATTAGAGGTTCCAGTCATGTTGGCTGCACCCAGTGCCGACAATACGGGATGTGGTCCAATTTCTACAAAAGTGTGACAACCAAGCAGCTCTTGTGCGACTTTGATAGCATTGGTGAATAAGACAGGCTCCCTTGTGTGGTCAACCCAATACGTGTCATCCAGCTCATTTGGATGTATCAACTTACCCCTCACCCCGGAAATAAATCCACAGTTTTTCAGTGGCTCGGTCTGACGTTCCACGGATGCGGCAATTTCTTGGTATTCTTTTAACATGAGGTCCATGTGTTTTGAATGAAAAGCGTGCAATGACGACAATAAAGTACATGAATCCTGACCAATTGCTCCCTTCAGGTAGTCAGCTAATTTGAGAACTTGATCCGCATCCCCAGCAACCACAGTTTGGAGCGGAGAGTTAAAGGCAGCAAAGTCTAATGAAATTCCAGCGGATGTCATTGATTTGGCTACAGTGTCTTTACCAGCACGAACCGCTTGCATTTTTCCTTCTGGTAAGGCATCAATTAGTTGGCTCCTTTCAGCGGCCAATTTGATGGCATCTTCAACTTTTAAGATCCCAGCAGCAACAGCCGCTGCGAATTCCCCCAAGCTATGCCCCAGTACAAAATCAGGTCGAACTCCCCAACTGTTCCAAAGTTTGAGCAGTGCATATTCCACGCAAAATATTCCTGTCTGACTGTACATTGTTTTTGAAATCAAGGTTGAATCTGTCCCCCACAAAGCAGACTTGATGTCCACATTGTAGTTATTTTGGAGGAGGTCAGAGCAAAAATCAAAATGTTGTCGGAAGACAGGATTGGTTTCGTACAACTGTTTTCCCATTCCAGGATACTGACTACCTTGACCAGTGAACAAAAAGCAAATCTTTTTGGGGGTTTCATTGCAGTCGGGTAATGCTTCTGCCGAATCAATATTTTGAATCAGTTCTTGAAACTTTTCCTTCCTTGATAGCATTCACCAATTCTTCCTTTGTTTTCACCGTAACAACAGCTTTGTGCTCGAAAGGTGCTCGTCCAATATTTATGGTGTAACCAATGTCCGCTAAAGAGTCGGGAGTCAGTGAGCAGTGGACTTGGTATTTTGTTAAAAGCGCATCCAAAGCCTCCTTTGATTTTGCAGAGAAAGTTGCAATGTGTACGGACCTTTCCATTTTATCCCCTTCATTTTCAAGACATTTCATTTCCGGTCTTTCTTCCAAAATTACATGAGCGTCTGTTCCTGTGATTCCAAATGAGCTCACCCCGGCCATCCTGGGAAACCCACTTACCTTTTCCCAGTTTAAAGGTTCCAATGGTATTTTGGCTGGAATGCTATCTAAATCTATTGAAGGATTTAGTTTGTTGAGATTCCTGTGGGGTGGAATGACACCATGATGCATGGCAAGTACCACCTTCATTATTCCAGTGATTCCAGAGCAAGCCTCAGTGTGACCCACATTTGTTTTCACAGATCCCAAAATCAGTGGCTGCTTCCGGTCCACAGACTTGTAACTTTTTTCGATCGCTTTGACTTCCATGGGATCCCCCACTTTTGTTCCTGTGCCGTGTGTTTCCAGATAAGATATTTGTGCAGCATCCGCTCCCGCATCCTGCAAGGCCAAGCTCATGGCTAATGATTCGGAATGGACTGTTGGAGTACCCATACTTTTGCTCAGACCTTCCTGTGTCAAGGCGCTTCCTTTGATGAGCGCCCAAACACGATCCCCGTCTTTCACAGCGTCAGACAACCGCTTGAGTACCAAAACCCCAACCCCTTCCGCTCGTGCAAACCCATCCGCCTTCTCATCAAATGTTTTACAGTGGCCATCTGGACTGAGCATCACTGGTAACTCATCCTTGAAAAATGGTTTGAGTAGAAGATTGACTCCACATGCCAAGGCCATCTCACATTGCCCCATCTCAAGACTTTTACAAGCCATATGAACAGCCACCATGCCAGCAGAGCAACCCGATTCCGTAGCAATAGACGGCCCAGTCATTCCCAAAAGAAATGAAATCCTCGCAGCGCACGAACCTATCGAGTTTCCCATGTAGCGCCTGTAAAACTCCTCATATCCGTGACACTGGAGAAGAATGTCTTTGTAGTCGCTCAACCAGGAACCCAAGAAAACGCCTCCGTGCTTCCCTTTCAAATTGTGTGGGTTCATCCCAGCATCCTCCAATCCCTCCCACACAAGTTCCAGCAGAAGCCTCGTTTGCGGGTCCATGAACGTCGCTTCCTTTGGACTAATCCCAAAAAACTGCGCATCAAATGTATCCACGGGAACGGATAGGAACCCCGCATTCATTGTTTTGCACAAATCTGGAAGTGGGTAAGGATAGTCTTCTTGATTCCACCTATCAGGGGAAATGGTCCCAGTGGCGTCTTCCCCCTTCACAAGGAGCTCCCAAAAATCCTCCAGATTGTTTGCTTTTGGATACCTACAGCTCATTCCCACAATCGCAATGGGTTCATGATACGCCTTATCCCCTCCCATTTTGAAATTTTTGGATGAATCAGTCAAAGTCCCTATTAAAATAGAGCAGAAGTTTACAATGAATATAGATTATTTCATATAACATGCCCTCATGCACTTGACTTGAAAAATCATTTGTAATTTAGTATGTTTTCATTTATTTATTTTTCTAGTTTGAGTCCATTTGTAAAAGTTGATAGTTTGTGTATTAGCGACCACATTCAGCTGTGATTCGTTATAAATTTGTGTTGTCTGCCTTCCGTATCCGCATTTCTTGGAATGTGTAAGGAATTTTTAAATTCTACGTTCGGAAATAGATATATTTGGACATTTGCTCGGATGAGATGGAAAATCAGGTCAAAGTGTAATGCCACATGTTACGGGGTTGCGCTCTTAAGTTCAGAGTTCAGCCCAGCATACATGGTACTCATTGAATAAAATTTCTTTTTCTATCTTTTAAAAGAACGGGTGTCGACCTAAGGCCTTCAGTGTAAGGCAGCCCGGCCTGAGGCCATCGGTACTTAAGGCTTCCAGTAGCACCAGGCTACCTACACCTTGAAAAAAATTTGAATGGATCTAACGTCATGAGCATGCATTATATTTTCATGCAATATTTCTCATGCCATGATTTTAAGTGAAATGAATAAGATTCCAATTTATAAACAATATAATTTTTGGTTGGTAATTGAGCACTTGTAATATTGATGTAATACTGAACAACAAATCAGCCAGTTTGGTTTTTAGCGCGATCTCAACAAAACATAATTTGGTCATATCCACAATTTTTGTCAACGTGCAAACCAAAAATTATATTGTTTGTATATAAATTGGAATCAAAATGTACAGCGGTAAACGAACTACTCTATAGTTCATTAATCTCATTTAGCCCCTATTTTGCCACAATTTTTGTCTACATGCAAACTTGCCATATCCACTCACTGAGATGCAAAAAGAAAACTTACCCACAATTTTCATGGAAGGCTCGATATAAGCATCTTATTTATTTCACTAAAATTCATGGCATGAGAAATATTGCAGGAAAATATAATGCATACACATGATGTTAGATCCATTCAATTTTTTTCTCATGAAAAAAAATCTTTAAAAATTACTATCTAGGAAGCCTCCAGTTTGCTTTGCAAATGATATAGGTGGCCTCTAGTATGGGACGCAGGCTGCCTTACACTGAAGGCCTTCAGTGTAAGGAAGCCCGGTCTGGGACAATAAGCGGTTCTTCAATATGACACTAGGTAAATAAGATGTAGGTAAATAACACAGCCTCAAGCTAGAAAAAATGCATACAAAATAAGAGGAAACTTGCAATGTTTTCAAAATAAAAAAATATTAAAAAAGTTTTATAAATTTTTACTACCTTCTCAGATTTTGTTGGATTTTTTCCTTATTCCAAAGACGTGTTCTTTACTTCTTCGATGCTAACGAAATGAAATAAAACTTGCCTCAATCACTTTATAAATATGCCCATCACAAAAAACACTCAGCCTCTTCCTTCATTGCCCTTTTTGTGTTCTTCTTTATCCAAAATCAAATACAATTAAATAAATTTTGAAAAGAAGATACTTTGAATTTTGTGCTGAGAGTTTTTATTTATGAGCATTTTTAAAGTTGCTTACTTTGTTGTTGGTGTGCAACAATTTTTTAGCTGGCACGACGGTCCAGTATTAACCTACTTGGGAATCCTCTACTACTGCGTATTACCCATGACTCGCAACATTTTTTCCAGTAATTGTTTTTCAACTTTGGGTTTTATTTATCTCCCTGAGACTTGATTACGCACTACTTTAGGTAAGGTGTGGATCTTGTCCAATATTCCAAGCAGTTTTTATTACTCTCATTATTTTTTAGTTGAGCAAAGCAGTAATTAGTTTATTATCATTATCGCCACATCTGAATAAATGAAGATAAAGTCAAAAATGCTGCTTGTATGCTTTATCCACAATTTTATTTATATGATTTATGTACCAAGTTATCAATTATTTCACTCGAATCCAAAACAACAAACTCAGCACAAATCCAGATTGCCTACGTGAGAAATAAAACCAAGTTTTGTATGTTTTATTTATTTTTAATGTCCTTCCATTCGTCACTAACCAGGATCTCACGAAATTTCTTGTGCGATAATTTATTTTTGTTGAGATTAAAACTGAAAAAGTGGGACGTGAGAATTCCTGATCATAAAACCGAGTAAAGCCGTGCGTAATTCAGATGGGATTATGGGGTACGTTGCTTCAAACGCCAAAAATAATTGATAACAATATATCTAGGTAATTAAAGTTTGAGTGACGGCTTATTTATTCAACTACACATTTCTTGTGACAATGCATGAAACAAAGTAAAAGTAATAGTAATGAGAGAGAGGATGATGATGATGAAGGTTACCTTCATTCCATCCTTCTGGAAGATTCTGGGTTATGGTTGTCGGATTGAATTGGTGGAGCACATAACCTGATGCGATACAACACATGGAATTAAAGGAACAATTATTTGTGATTTATAAGTTCAAAGGTGATCCAAAGTTCTTGTTCATTTCTCGTCTGTTCTAGAACTTTTTGTTGAGGTATTACGTAGCGTGTTGAAAATTAGCCACATAGATGAAGACATTTAAAATCTTCATTTGGTTGATGATGATACTGTGTGTATTACTTACTTTGCATGTTGTAGAGTCCTAAAAGCTGAATGAGTGTGTCAGGCAGTCAGCAGTAGCTTCCATTCTTTCGTATTGTTTCCACCAGCATGCTTTCAACTGCAACCATGCTTGCAATTAGGAATTTATTGTTTCGTGTTTCTTCCCGGCTTTTGTTGATATTTGTCAGCTGTCTGATAATATTAATTGGTAATCCGGTTTTATTAGTAACAGTCGGCCCACTATGGATTTACCGGGGTGTTGTGAAACTTTATACAAAAATGCGAGATCCCCGGGTTGGACAAGTTCTTGAGGGAATTGATGGAGTGCTTGCGGATTCGGATCCATATTCAAATCCAATGGTCTTATCATTTGCCTGCTTGTATTTGGCGGACAAGCTGAATGTACCAAAGGTAATCAAAATTATGGACGAAAAACTCATCAAACCCAATTATTATCGCAACTTGAAACAGAAAATTGTGAGAAGACTTGGCTACCACTTTTGGTACCCTGACGACAACTTTAACCTGGAAAACCACGTGAACTATCTCAACTCTGAGGACCAACAAAAGCCTGTTAGCAGAATGGAGTTAAGGGATTATATCACCAACATTTCCAGCAATTTACCTTTCCATCCTGGTAGATCCCCGTGGGAATTGTTGATTGTTCCAAATTTGATTGACGACATCGACCCAACAATAAAATCTGCCGTAATACTTCGATCCAACCACTGTCTAATAGACGGTTACTCTGCATTATCTTTTTTTGAAAAATGTGCTATCAAACCGTGGAAACTATCAAATGGACTTGAAACATTGATAAGAGAAAAGCAAGTAAAATCAAATCCTTGGACAGTGTTTTGGAAATGTTTAGTAATTATTTTTACCGGCCCGTATCACGCTTTAAATTCTATTTGTTTCCCATTTGATTGGAATCTATTTGTTCAAAATATTTTTGACTCAAATTTCAAGCATTTTTGGCATTCTCAATCTGTTGAAAATATTCCCAGCACCAGAATGAGAAATATAAAAACAATACATGGTGTGGGCATGTCAAGTCTAATTACAGCAACCGTCAGTCACGTAGCCTACAAATCCATGAAACGAGCTGGGCTTTTGACTTCACTAAAAATACACGCATTTCTGATGTATCCCCTTCCTGGTCATCCAGCTGCCCTCACAAATCACTGGACTATGGCAAGAATACCAATTCAAATTAACGAAGATAATCCTGTAAAGACTTTAAAATTTGTGGAGGGACAACTTCAGAATCTAAAAACTTGTCCCAGCCCTTTCATACTTTTTATTTCCTTCAAAATACTTGCCATCATTCCATGTTTTATGCGCTACGTGCCTCAGTTCATTACACCGTCAACTTTACTGCTCACAAATTTGCCAGGTCCTACTCACGAAGGAGACATTTTTGGTTGTAGGGTGAAACGAGTTGGGTTGGCTGCAAAAACAACAAAAGGGTATGGTGAGTCAAGTTTATTTTTTTTAAATCAATGTCATATTCGATCTCAAAATGTCAGATTACACACATGCACTGATTTTGCTTTGATTGAAAAAGTCAATAATTTAACACAATGATTTATAAATGTTTTATATTTTGAACTAAGACGAATTTTTATGATCTATTACTTTGTTGTTATTTTTTGAAGCGTTTTTCTTTAGTTGCTTCGGATACAATGGAAACTTTATTATCGACTCTGGAGGACCAGCATGTAACCTACCCACTCAGAAGGATGCAGATTTCATGGCTGCAAGCGTGATGGAAACGCTGGCGGAATTTGAGAACGAAATCCACAATTAAAACTTTTTAACAATTTATTTACTGACTTAAGATTTTTTTCCACAAAAGATTCAAAAACTGTATGCTAAGAGAAATGAACATCAGGTTATGTAAAAATAACTGCGTTTCTTACTAAATAGTCCTACACTTATTTTTTATTTAAAAATTACACTACTTACAATAAATTTGTAAACAATAAACCTAAATAAGTAGATGTAGTTATGGACTTCGGAATACAATTAACTCATTGTCCTTTCAAAATAGTTGTCATATTCGAGCTCCGCATGTCAGATTACAATCAACTACTGATTTTGGGCCTAATCAGACTAACAGAGTTAATTATAATTAGTTAACTACAATAAACTATATAAGAATACAAAATAAACTTCATATTCGTAATCAGAATGCTCGATTACACACTATTACCGAAAACAGAACTCCTTATAGTTTCCGAAATATAGTGGATAAGCCCGACCCCATCTTCGAACTCGTCCGAGATACTTACCTCAGTTCCAGCTCAGTTGGGAAAGTTCCAGCATTCCATCAACTTCACGTCTGAAAAAATTAAAGTTAAAAACCAAGGTAGTTTTTTATTGAATGCGTACCTAGTCTTGTCATGAAATATTTTTTAAAGAGACAAAAAATTCATGGAATCAGAAGCATATTTTGCATTTGTCAGTCGCATGTCATTTGCCAATTTGTTGACATAGTCGGGTGACCATGTGAGCCAAGGGTACGTCCGAGACCTTCAATATATAATTTGGCAACATTGGAGTTAAGCCCACATTATTAAAGAGAAGAGAACCTTCCATAGTTTCCCTGCCTCCATGTCACAATATTTTTGCGTGAACGTAAGTTATTTTATATCGCATCATGATGCCCTTCAAATTATCATGCGTCAGCTAGTTTTATGATGAGTGTAAATTATCGTATCGCATCATGACTTCTAAAGGCCATCTGACTAAGATGAAACACGTACTTTATGGACATTAGTTGATTAAAATTAAAAAGATGCATACCTGCAGTATGTATTTTCTAGACAATGTGGACTCCTCACGTCCATTGTTTTTGTAAATTGAATTAGATACAAAACACTTCCTCCCCACAGCTCTTAAATATGTATTTACCAGAACTTTGCAGAGGTAAATACGTGCGTTCAACGCAATATCATGATGCGGATGTCCAATGTAAACCTCTACAAGTTGCCCCATACCATTCAATCTTCAAACCAAAAATATCTACAGCAGTTCCAAATAATGAAACAACCTCATTTTGTTATTCGTGCTCTCATGTAGAACTCTCAAATGCTACGAATTTTTACATGAAACATAAGATTCTTTCAAGGAGATAATTTTGATTAGCTTTGGGTTTTTCTTTGTATCAATACAACACCATCATGTCATATCAATATTTATTATTTGGTTTTGCCATTAGAAATTGTTCAAATGAAAATGACATGCAAAGTGACACTGTTGTCTCATAATTCAATTTATCTTATTCCCTATTTTTTATTTTTCTTCATGTCTCTGCTTTACTGAAACTGGCTATATTTACCATAAGGAAAAAAAGCAGGAAAATGATCAATCTGAATAATCAAGGGGCATCCTAATTCTACGAATCCATCCAGAAGAGTCAAAAGGAAATAAAAGTAAGTAGTATTGGACCAGAAACGGTATCAAAACAATTAAATATGAATATACTGCCAGATACTGCCCTTTCAAATCAGGGCATCATTTTATGCATACATTTGATAAATTTTACAAGTATGTCTTTCTGACCCAAACATTAATTGTAGTATATGTTGATTTATTTAGACATTTGAAATTGCCATTCTGATGCAAGCGTGAGAAAAAAATGTGGCTAACTACTTTGATATCTGTTAAATAAGCACTTACATTTCGCATAAAGTAAATCAAGCAAGGTGGTAAAAACCAAACTGACAATCATACCACTCACTCACTCACAAAGAATGTACGTTTGGACAAGAAAGAGGCAAATAATTAAAGAGTTATGAATTCCAGATACACCCCCTTCAAATCTTGCCATCATTTTTTTCAAATTAATTTTTTACTAACTACACCCTTGTATTAAATTGTAGGAGATTGCAAGCTCATGTCTTTCTAATCAAAACCTTGAAAAGAAATCATGCTGGGAGTTTAAAAACAACAAATAATATTTTATGGCCAAATATCACATATCTTTTGTATACTCGTTCGTGCGTCATTTGTATCAAATCATGTACCAAAAAGATATACATCCCTCTAAGTTTTAACGTGTGGAAAAAAATTAAAAAATAAGATTGAGGACTAACTATAGAGTACATAAATCACCAGTAAGCATAAGCATACACCTTGTTCATGTTTATTCTTTATCCGAATTCATCAATATTGTGTACCTAATGGTTTGTTTGTTCATTGAGTGAAAAACTTTTGTAAAAAACAAATATCACTTTTGTGATTTTCCCATCATTTAAATCAAATAATACATATTCCTGGATTTTCCTTGGATATAAGTGATGACTGTTTTAAATATTTAAAAGTGAGTATGAAGTCACGTTTATCAAGTGGCAAAAATATCTTTTCAGCCGAGAATTTGAGAATAAAACATTGATGCTAGAATGCGTCACAAAATAGATATTTGTTGACTAATTATATTGCTATATCTTTTGTACACTCCTTCGTGCGTCATAAGTCGTATTACATCATTTTCTAGTGCGTTTTAAGTAATAATTGGCATGTATACATGGTTGATACAAATGAACACTTTAATAAAGACAATACAATACAATATAGCGTGTATAACAAAAAAAGGTTGGTACAAAGTTTTGGTTTCAAATAGTAAGCTTTCATCTTATTATCTTCAGAACATAATAAGATGAACAGGAGCGACAATGCGTCCAAATTTTCGTTAAGAATCAGTTTTACAGGAAAAGAAATATAAAGTGAATGGGAACGTACTTACTTCCGTGTTGTTTGATCCGTCAAAGAAATGTAATAGGGATGGGATGCGACGGTTCTAGGGGTATTCC
>JAHZNC010004421.1:0-50735 GCA_027744095.1 Zhuqinia jingwanae | reverse complement strand
TTGTCTCTAAATAAACAAAGTTGATTGAAAACTGTTGATAAACTATAACTAACCCTGTTACTACTACTAATGATAATATGGTTGTTGATGGTACTTCAACACAACGTCTATTTGGATTGCATGAATGAGCATAGAGGACCGAGTTTTTTTCTTAAAATCAGGCTAGGCTACGACACGACTTCAATATAATATAGCATGCGTGATGACGATATGATATGGGGATGGAGGTCTCTATTGTTGCATGCAAAAGCGTACATTTTTTTCATTGTTGTTCATTTGATACCTGAGCTTTGCTGTTTCTTTCGTATTGTGTATTAAGATAAGAAGCACTTTTTTTGTAAACAAGACCGTCCTGAAATATTACTACGAAGATGATAATGATGAGGATGATGATGAGGATGATAAGATAATATGGGATGCTATTGTGAACGGATGGACGCGTTTTTTCCTCGTTCTCTTTGTCCCGATTATCAAGCTACTATAGTTGATTGCATAGCCAAGTAGACTGACTGATAATATAGTTGTGCTCTAGTAGTCTCTCTAGTCATTCATGATGATGATGATGGGGATTGTTAGTTGCATGAAAATATATGACATGATAGTTTTCAAAAGTGCATCAGCAACAACGTATATAGTCAGTCAGAGTTTACAAAAATAAAAGTTAAACTTGTATTTTATAAAGTAGAACCTGTATTTACAGATTTTTGTGTGGCGTCTCGTCTGTTGATGAGTGCTTTTCGTGGACCAATTTTATATTTTTGTTTATTTTGGCGTTTGAGCGAGTGTGGGTTTGTTTGTAGTGGCGTGGTGAGGTGCATAATAATAAGGAGCAGTACACAGTGATAAATGATAAAGCTTGTGTATAGTGTGTGTGTGTATTCCATTTTAATTTTATGAAAATGAAAAATATGGGTCATGTGAGGGTGGACCCACCTCAACATTTAATAAAAAAATTAATAATTTGTAATTACATTTTTAGTAAAAGAACTAGTAGGCATGTAGAAAATTTATTTTTAACGTGTGTTTGGACATTTATGGTGTCTCTAACTTGGCAACTTCAATTTGCAAGTGCTGAGACTGTAGTGGGCGACGCCGCTTCATTGTTATCGTCGCCTGTTGCTGAACTTTCCGACTCAAGTTCAATAGCAAGGTCCCTGACAGCGACAATAGACGACTCTGCACCATCTCCTCAATCCCCTCCCATTGTATACCAAAGGCCGAAAATTAGTTTGAGTGTAATTAAGTTTGAGCATGGCACCGTGGTGTCGTCAAAGATAATCCTGCAACCTACGGACTCTAATGTGACAAAAATCAGTGACGAGGAGGATATCCCAGGGGAAAATGACATTGAGGGGGATGACGATGATACTCATGGGATTAGAGGGGGAGAGAGAACAGAAGTGTCTGTGGAACCAACTAAGGTGACGCATAGAGTTCTCAGATTGGAGTGTAGCTCAAATTTTCCTGTGGAGTTTGGCTATGAAGGTAGTGGGGTAAGCTGTCTATTTGAAACATGATCAATTCAATCAATGCTTTTATTACTGTTTCATTTTGTGATCATTGACTTTTGTTTTCCATATTACTCTTGTGCTAAATTTATGGCAAATTTTTGTTTACTTGTTTTATTGCACAACAGGCACCGTATAATATCACGACCAAATCCTTCCGTCACGTCAAAAATTTCACAGATTACTCGTCCTACACATATTCAACAATTCTAGATTTTTCAAGCAATGCCGAAAGGCATACGGGCTTGTATGTTTGTGTGCCCGTGAGGAATGCATCCGTGAATGCCACACAGCCATTAAGTAAAGCTCCAGTGACATCGTTCCGGCTTTACGTGAAAGGTAAACAGAAATAATAAAGATTCCTTCCTATATTTTTTGTTGGAGCAAAAAAATATCTAAATACAATTTCATGCTATGTATTATTGTGATTAGTGATTATATAGTACGCACGCATGCATAAATATACATGATTTTTAATGCCATGCAGGAAAGGATTTATTTTTCTCGAAAAAGAATGCAACAATCCAAGTTGAAAGAGGAGCTGCAAACTTTCTCGTGCCTTGCCCAATTTCGAATCCCGGATTTTACTCACAAGTGAAGTTGTACCATGTGGAGAAGAATCAAATGGTTCGTGATCAAATGATAAATAATGATTTATATAAAAAATATCACAAACTGGCAAGTCCCTACAAAGTCACATAAAAATGTACATATGTATTACTGTATGAAAGCGTAGATTCCAGCATTGTTCGACATGAACAAGGGATTTCATGTATTTGTAAAACATGGTGATAATGGACTGATGGACGCTGCTGGAACTTATGTTTGCAAAGATACCCAAGGCAGAAGTTCTCCTCATTTTGAAGTTATTGTACCAAAAGGTCTGTTTGTAATATAGTTTTTCTCTCATACACTCTTTTTATTTATTAAAATAAATATGCGTACTCATTCTCCACATCTTGTATACCTATTGTGTGGCAGATTTGTATAGCCGGGTCACCCCAAATGTAAACTACATCAGAATAGTCTATGGGCAAACACAAATGTTTAAATGTGAGTCAAAGAATGGAAACGTCACGCTCACATTTTCCGGAGATAGGCAGCCTCGACCACCGAGACAAGTTAAAAGTGAAGTAATTGAAGACTCTGACTACCCCTTTGTGGCCATGTATGAGGTGAATCCAATGGAAATGTCGGCAGAGCACACAGTCATTAATTGCGTATCTGTTGATGATGGAAAGATTATTCATAGTTGGGAGTATAGCACCTACGGTAAATTGAGATATCACACTTTTTATTTTGTTGCTTAAAATGCAGTAATTGTAATTCAAACATAGGTACATAATGAGTTTCTAAACATTTCATTAATGTCAGAGGATGTATCCATTTCGAAATTTTACTTTGATGGGAACAAACGGTATCAAGATGCCCACTATACTTGCTGCTCCGATTCCTACTACAAACCCAAACTGGAATACATTTTGTGTAGGACAGAAACCGAGTGTGAAATGAAGAAAAGAATTTTGGATGAGGAGGGGAGCGAAGCAAAGGAATCCGTTTTAGAGGCATATGCCATGCGATTCGCTTATCTAAACAATACCTGCGCCACATTCCAGCCACATTTTAAGTACACTTTACAAACGGGATTTTTGAGGTGCTCCGTTCAGGGGATTACTAGACGAGTGCAAAAGGAATATTTGTACTACTTCAATCCTTACAGAGTATATCAAGGTACGTACGGTGGGGTACTCTGATTGTAACCCCTCTTTTATAAATCATTATATTTTAACAATAAATATATTAGATGTATCACAAGTTTGCATTTAAACTTTGCAGCTTTCACGGATGACAGATTTGACCACTTGAAAGTGCTCTCCAGCGACTCAATCATGAAAATGAGTAAAACACCATCAAAGAATACATTAATTGGTCAAAAGACTAGATTTTTGTGTTATTACTCGGAATTTTTCATTTCAAACGGGATTGTATGGTCACTGGAAATGAAGAATGGCTCAATGTCATACTTTGACCAGCCAGGTAAAAAGAATTTTTTTAATTTGTCATTTTTTTTGTTTGATTACGACTTTTGCAAGTATCATTTCTGCTGTAGGGAATATTCAACTGGGGAACACTTCTTTCAGCCAAATTGAAATCAACCTTGATAACACTGACGTAGCTGTAATCCGCTGTCATGCTCCTGTTCGTGCCTCACCACATGAATGGAGAAATCTCTCAGGGCCTCTGTTTGTTCGTGGTATGAGTACTACATAATGTTCAATATTGTGATTTTATCAATAGATGATAGATTATTTATCAAAAAATACAAACGCTGTATTTCTAATTTCAATGAACGTTTTTCTCATGGTTTTAATTATACGTTTACTCAAAAGCTTGGGGCGAATAAAGATTTTTACCACTTTCAATCCCGTGCCCGTTCTTCATTATATTTAAAAAATAATACTTTAATTTTTATCCATAAGTTTATACCGTGTTCTATTTTTTCTGTCAAGATCTTCCACAAATCAAAGCCACCTGGATCACGTTAGATGGACAGGAGGAGAAAGTAATCTCAGGAAACCTATCCGAAAGCAAAAATCTTATTTTGGAGGAACCACTTTTACCAAATGACAAAAATGGATTTGTTATTTTAGAATGCAACGCGTCATATCCAGTAGATTGGGTGTATAATGGAGAAGGTGTAAGTCAAGTCACCTTAAAATACAAATTATCCTATTTATCTTTTTCAAATAAATTTTGTAAAAAATGCACTGGAGTATTTTACAGCTTCCTGAAATGGATTTCCAAGCCATGCGCCACACGGAGAAACAGTTGACAGACTTCAGGAATTACACTTATTCAGCAAAACTAAAGTTTTTCAAAATAAGCAAGCAAGTGGTTGGAAAATATTCTTGCATAAGTGCCAACAGAGAGTTTGGACATCGTGGCAAAGAAGAGGATTTGAAGGCAGATTTCTTTATTTTTGTTCCAGGTAGCCGAATATAATGCAGTTTTTATATAAACATTTATGGATAATTTTAAAAATTTCACTACCTGTAAAACATTTTCAGACGATAAAATTTTTACAAACCAAAACAACCAGACAGTAAGAGTTTGGGAATACCGCGAGTCCGTTGTTCTTCCTTGTACCGTTACTGAACCGAGACTAAATGTGACATTGCATAAATATAACAATGAAACGGTGAGCTAAACACGTAATTGGGTATACTTTTTAAAAAACAACACTTCTTTAGTACTAATTTTCCCATCAACCAGAATTCTTGGGAAAATCTGGATCCACAAGGAGATCGCCTGGAGTACAGCCCATTGTCAGGATTTGTGCTATCACGAAATGTGACAAATATCCTGTATGGTACCTACCGCTGTGAAGCTATTTGCAACAAAAGCAGTACTACTCATGTGTCGGGGGTGTTTAATGTTATTTTACCATTTGGTACATTACACTGGTTTATTTTTTTTATATTAGTTGCAATTTATATTTTTCCAGAAGTTTTTACCCAACTATTATAATCTTTTCATTGTAACAGATCCTGCCACCAGACTGACTCCATTCCAAAAGCAGGTCAAAATCTTGACGAATGAAACTCAACTCTTCAAATGTGAAGCCAAGGAAGAAGTTACGCTACTGTTTTCAGACCACAACGACCGCGAAATCACTTACGAGTCGAATCCCATCTCCCAATTTCCATTCAGTGCATCATACGAAACTTTACAAGACGAGTTCTCAAATTTTACCGTTATTAATTGCACAACAAAACAAGATGACGAGGAAAATAGGAGGGTTTTGCACACCTGGGAATTTTACCCGGATAATCCCAATTTCATCGACTCCTTTACTTTTGACAATACTACGGGACAATTAACATGCTGTTCTAAACCGTATCGTGACCCCGTTTTTGAATGGATGAACTGCTCCTCAATATCAGAGTGCTACAATAGACAATCCGCTTGTCTCAAACATAACAAGTGCCAGAGTGCATACACGTTTGCACCCGGAGAAGTGGACTATTCCAAAAAGGGTTGCATTGCAATGAATATCACTGAAAAACCGCAAGGCTTTGTCCGATGTGTGGTCACAGGAATCCACAAAATTGTTACACAAGCTTACATGTACTACTATAATGTGGCCGAAAACTATGAAATTCATGATGGATACTTTTTAGCACCCAAAGTATTTGAAAAGTTTACAGTTCCGAATGATAAAATCATGAGAATTGGGATAGATCATACAAAACAGGAAAACATAACGGTGGGAGAGTCTGTAAAATTCTTCTGCAGTGCTTCCAAATTTTTCTGCGGAGCGGAAATCAGGTGGGCGTTTGAAAGATCCAATGGAACTGTGGAGTACCACTTTGGAAAAGGTAGATAATATTATTATCATGTATTTTCATGTAGTCATATTTGTGCACACAAAATATGATGTTATTATTTTGTATTTTTTGTTTGTTTTGCTAGATCATCCAAAGTATTTGGAAGTGGAAAGTGAGGTGACAATGACTTTCGAAGATTCAGACTGGCAACGCGTGTATTGCTTTGCCCCGAATTGGTCAGAGTATTATGGATGGAGAAATGTTTCACTGCCATTATCTTTCTCAACATCGTGATTGTTTACAATACAAGCTACCAGATATTCTCTAGGCTAATATTTATATATAACGGTGAAATATGACTGAGCGTTGATTGACATTGTAAACTTGTTATGACTATACGTGTGAATTCTGTAAATGAGTATTTTCATTTTCAGATAAATGTACCTGATGTGGCAAAAGTGAGGAAAGGGAAATTATTCTGTACTGTCTTCTGCGTCATGTAAACGCGTCTTTAATGATTTGTAGACGGATTTTTTTTTGCATCCTGAGAAATTATTTTATGCATATGTATGTATGTTGTATGCAGGTTAGTAGCTATCATGCATTATGATTTTTCTCATCATAAAATAAATTATTTTTAAAATATTATAATTATAGCATGTTTTACTTCGAATGTTCTATTTATTTTTGTAATTAATGAGTCAAATAAAGATTGATTTATGAACAATTTTAATCATACTGTATACACCATGTGAATCTCCTCATTAAAGTATTAAATGGCAAAGACTATGTAAACTATATGCATTTTGGACAATAATTTCTATTATAATTATAATATTTGACAATGATAAGAAACACTACTGGATATGATGGGACATTAAGAAACTTGCATAAATTTAAAATCACATGCCACATGCATATATATTATAAAGCCTAATAAACCAGTGAGACCATCTATAGCTTTGTACATGATTTAAAATTTAATTTAAGAAACATCATGAATGTATTATTTGCATTCATTATGTCTATTAAATAGAAAGTGAACCATTAAAAAAAGATACAAGTCATAGGTGTATAGGGTGTACCTGTAATAGCATATCATCATCGAATCAGAGATGAAGAAAACTCTAATTAGTAGTAAAGTTAGTAAGTACAGAAGTTCAGTTAATTGAGTAGAATAAAATATCGTTAATTATACGAGTGTTTTCAGTTTTCACCTCTTCACAAATTTCAATAATTAAAGCTGAAGAAATAAAATTATTAAACTCATAAATACTTACATAAATACATGCGATAAATAAATATACAAAGTAGGTAAAACACGAATAAGATATAAATTTAATCACAATAAAAGATTTTATTAAAGGGTTAAGGTGATAGTTATGACACGAGCTAGTTTTATGAGTTTTCTCTCCTCTCCGCTGCTTCCGCTTTTTTTTTTTCTTATACGCAATGGTGAATGGCTGCTTCATTACTACTATCACTGAAGCTGAATGTCAGGCAATACGATTGCAACGCTGGCAGTTTGCTTTAAAATTAAATACACAGCCAAATTAATAGTTCAAAATGAAAATTTTAGAACTCCATCAATTGAACTAAACGTGAAGCATTTTCTCTGTTTAAAATTTCTACACCACTCGAAAGTGAGGCGGGCTGCGCGGCTGTAAAATAAAACGGCAATAAAACCCGAGAGCTAAAATAATCATAAATTATGTTGAATGTCATTTTGAAATAGTCCATTAAATTGATACATTGTGTGCTAGTGTCGATGCTACATGTTGCTTCAATATTTTCTTTACTATACACACGCTTTAACATTTTAATAAATTAATGTCTTACCATACAACTAAATAGTTTTTTCCAAAAATTATATAAAAGAATTAAGACATTGCCTTTAATAAAGTTAGTTTGTTACAGATCGGTATACATCGTTTGGGCGCTTATTTTCGTAAAATATCAAAGAAACTTTTAAAACAATTTGAGAATGTTCCTAAAACTAGCAACAATTTTACTCTTTTTTGTTCTCTTTTCACTGGGAACAATAGAATGTCAGAGGAAGAATCATTCACCAAACAAGAAAACTAGAAAATTTAAGCGGGATTTTAGTAGTGATAGTAGTGAACCCATCGATAACAATCACCATTATCACAATACAAACTATTTCGGATATCAGCAGGATGATTATAGGTGGGCCGACCACCTTCCGGCTCATTACCCTTTACTTTTTCCGCCCGGAACCAAGATATCATTAACACCAGCAATTAGCATTCCACTTACGCATAAGATGGAAATGCCGCCTTTCCAAGTTGCAACGAGAATTGACGCATCAGTTCCAATCACACGTAAGTCACTATATAATTATTATTATTACAACTAAAGTTTAATAAATAACATCCCTCTTTAGTTACAATAAAACTATCGTCCTCCAAAGTCTGATTAAAAGAAAAATCTTTAAACTTTGACTATATTTGGGGTAATATAAGATTAAATGCTACACTTTGTACATCCAAATAGTCACAATCAAACCCATGAAAGACCCTGAACGATCTATGATTCAAAAGACGGGTTTCTTGGATGGGTTTAATCCTTTCTCCAGCAAACTTGAAAGCAATCGAATAGTACTTCAGCAGCCACGGCTGCTTTCCAGGAAATCGAGAGATGTAAATGGAACTCCTCACATTCTCAACAGGAACACGAGACGATGTCAGTCAAAAAGCTTCCTTGATAGAAGAACAATTCTACAGAAAATGGAAATGCTCGTGATTAGTTTGTTGGAATCTGAAAGGGACCATCCGAAAATGTGTTTACTTCGTTGGGCTTGTGAATTACATGAAAAGTCGGACATGGCTGGATACTATGGCCTGTTGGGAGAAGCTGCAATGTTGGTATTGAGGTTCGTGTATTTTAATAAAAAATGTTTTCACTTGAAATAAATTTATATGTCAACATTGCCGGGTGGTAAGCATGAGAATTTTTGAATTTTTTGTGGTGAATATAGTGTCCAGGAACTATCAAAGGGCTGTGAGCGCAGTACTAATCCACACTTGGAATATTTGGTACCCTACATAGAAGCAGAGATAGCTGGGAAGGCTAGAGAATGTGATACATTTAAAAAGAAATGTTCGCAATCAATTTTTGCCAGATAAATGATCTTAATATTAATTTTAAAGTTTACAGCTGCTCGCTGTCGCTCATCAGTTTAATTATTTATTACAAAAAAAAATATTTTGTTATTTGTAAATTTACAACAATATGTATTTTTTATTAATTTAACAAGGTTCCAGTTTAGGGTAATAAAAATTTCCTAAAAAAGGAATTTCTCAAGTCACCCCATATAGTTTCCTCATTTTGTCAATGTCACTGAAATATGGTATGCTGGCAGTATTTGGTATATCCTCCACAGTTCCTGGTTTTTCCATTTTTTTCAGCTTTTGAGTAAATGTGCAAGCACTGACTGGATTCCATCTCCCAAGACACGCCAGTACTACAGTCATTAAAGTATTTAGGGATAAATAGCTCAAACCTCAGCACAAGTTTGCGGTATTAAGCAAACAAAAGAAATCAGAATTGAGTGTAATTTACGTAGGTACCCAAGCAGTAACACCAAAACCTCTCCAAATATGCCAAATGTTCCTTTGTCAAATGGAGACTCGTTCAGCTCACAAATGGCACGAAGTAAACAGGCTTTCCCATTCTCAGCTCCAATTTCTTCCAATAAACTTTCAATTTTCCGAAAGAGTTGCAAACGATGAATTTCTGATAAAGAAGCTTCCCGTTTACTATTCGAAAAGATGCTACCACCTCTATTTTGAATATTTGCCTTCTTTTTATGATCCATTTTTGTTGATGGTGGAGGAACTCCAAAAATGTGCAAGGCAGGTTCCACCAGATACTCTTGAATGTAAGAAGCCGCATTATGGGGTGTGTTGTATATGGAATCTGCATGAGTCCAACCCAGCTTATCAAAGTACACTGATCATTGAGATGAAAAATAAAAATCGGTCAAATTCTTTCAAACTGATATTGTGAATGACGATGACGTACACATCACTTACCGTAAAATGGTGACGAGATTTGAACGGCTGAATTTTTAAAAGCAGCTACATCTTCCTGGTCTCCTCCTTCTTTGGAAAATGATTTCATACTGTCGTCATCACAGACNGATTTCATACTGTCGTCATCACAGACTGGATGATCTTCGAATTTCCTGTTTCCCGATTTCCTCTTGTAAGTTTTGTCGTAATTTCTCCAAGCTGGAACAGTTATCTCAGGTGTAAATATAATGAAGGTGCCAGGGGGAATGCAAACCGACGAAACAAGCCGTGACTAACCCAATCCCTTTTTGTAGATTCAGGATAACTTGACGTAACATTGCAAGTGATTTTCACAGGTAGCTCTGTGATAGTGGTAAAAATGATTAACAAAACTAGCATGGTGTTGCTTGATGCGAACTTAATTCACGAGTATGTATGATAATCTTTGGGATGATGGCAAGTTTTACTTTGATGACAATTCTTTTTTGGACGATAATGTGACCAACTGAAGTTCATGAAATTACGACTTCGATCTGCTTTGAATGGATTTCCAATTACAAAATACCCATGTACATAAAATTATCAACTTAGAGAAATGAGGAAATGCTAGCAATGAGAGTACAGCTTCGTTTTAATTTCCACTCAGGTGCTAACCAATGTTTAGAGTGAAGCGGAAAGAGAAAAAATTAACATATACCCAGATAGAAATTTACTAGTTCGAGTTCAAGCCACCGAGTGCCTGTCCCTACCAATTGAATAGACAAAATGCTTTCAGTGTGATGACTTTAGCCAGGCATTTCAATAAAATAATGTAAATACAACAAAACTGGGCGCAAATATTTTTTATTACTCGCGCTATATATAAGATAATTTTTCTAACTGATGATGATAGTTAGGCATGCCGTTGTTTATACGAAGAAGTAAGTAACTAGTGTAGTGTAATTTGTCGTGTCATTACCGAAAAGCTCCATTGAGGAACCACAGGATCTATCCGTAACTGTGTTATACAACTAATTATAAATGCATAATATGTTCTATGTGCAACGGTACAAGTATATTTACTTAACACTTATATGATAGCAGTAGTTTTTTTTGCACTAGAAACCACTGTCCGGTTTTCAACAGATATAAAACACACGAAGATTTTGTAAATTTTCTTTTCATCAATTCTCGTTTTCATATCAAATTCTGGTACAACTGGCAAATACTATGCGGATTAACGTCACGAATTCAGTTTAAACATCTTACATAACGGTCATTCATTCAATACAGTATTCTACACAGTAAACTACAAAAACAAAGTAGTCTTTGCTACCCTAAAAATTATAAATAAATCTTCTAACAGTATAGCTAATCTTAACATGTTTACTGGTACCTAATTCATATAATGTTTTGCTTCTTTTTTTAAAGAAAAATGTTGATAAATGCGAGGAGTATGACTTGTAAATAACTCAATTTTTTGTATCAATTTTCATCATTTTCTTCAGTGACATTTTCCGGTTCATCGATTTCACTTTGCGCGGAGCGACTACCAGTTTCCTCTTCATTGTGATTATTACCGTTTTCTATATCTTCTTCGGGTTTGTTTATGGGCTGGCTCTCATTGTATTCACCTTCTTCAACTACCATTTTGGAGTTACGCCTTTCTTCCAGAGTTTTTCTTACGTCTTCTTTCATATCTTTAGCATCGTTTTCTTCTGCATCTTCGTCATTAAAAAGAGCATTTTTGGGGTGAGTGATGTTAGATTCTGAGTCATTATTAGCGTTTGCCTCATTACTTGTGAATACAGTGACTTTGAAATCGATAACTTCTCCGTCGACATCACCTTCACCTTCAGCATCAATGTCAACACCTGCGATATCTTCTTCTCCCGTCAAATCGTCATTTTTCATTATTTCCTTGAGTTCTTCTTCAATATCTTCGTCCATTGGATCCGCTCTTCTGGTTTCACGGCCATCCAGACGCCTTTCCCAGTACCGCTTACTTCTTTGCTCAAAGTCATCCAGGTCCTCTAATACCAATTTACGTTTGCTTGCAATCAGTTCCGTTACGTATTGCTTAGATTGCTCCAAACGACACTCCGTGATGGGATTAAGTATTTTGGGCATGTAAAATATGTGTGGTTTGGCCTCTGTTCTGATGAAGTTTGCTAGATATTTAGTTTTACTCTCCCAAGTTGCTAGCTAAAATTAACAAAATCATAAAAGTTGCAAAAATGAACCTAAATTGAAAGTAAAACTCAACTTAATCATTATTGTACTTTTATCACGTTACATACATCAGCTAAACGATTTCTTTTAATTTCCAATCTTTTTATCTCCGTTATCCTCAGTTTCCGTTCTCGGATAAGTTGCTGTCGTTTCGTCCTGACTTCATCACGCTCCTTCTTTGCTGCTTCATCTAGCTTGGCTTCTATCTGTGCCCGTTTATCTTCCTAATATTTAAAAAAAAAAAAAAAAAAGAATATACGAAATAAAAACAAAGCTAGTAAAACCAAAACCTGTCAATCTTATAATAACTGCAGTAATATGTTGCTTGTTTTAAAAAGACATACCTTCTCTTTCAACTTAGTTTCCTCTTGCTTGAATCTTTGTAGTGTTCCCAGCAAAGCTCCAAACATTCTTTTGTTTCTGTCTCTTCCCTTTTTGTCGGATCTTTGCTCAGCCATTACCTCGTCCCTTGACTTCTCCTTTCCAGATGATACCACACGAGATTGGAGCTGAAAAAGAGACACGTTATTTATTACATTTAAAAAAATGTTATCTTTCTCAGAAAAACAAAATTTAATATCTTACTCTTCTTCCACCTCCTGCACGATGCTCTTCATCCTCACTGCTCAACCGTGGGCGTATTCTCGGTCCAATCACCATTGGGGATCCCTTCCCAATTGAACTTCCGTCTAAGCGTAGTCTTTTATCCAATGGTTCTGCATCATCATAGTCATCTGTCCTTCGTCTTCTGCCTCTTTCATTACTACTAAAATGATTATCTCCGTAATCCTGACTATTTCTAACAGTTCGATTTCTAAAAAATAGATTAAACATTAGTTCCACAAATGACAAATGGTGCGCATGTAAAAATTCAGAGTAGTGCTCCTGTCATATAAACTAGACATGAAAAATTACCTGTTGTTTCCAAAGTTAACCTCAGTGGCATTCTCCTTTCCAAACAATTTCTTAATCCCGTCATCCACTTCTCGAAGTGTAGCACGAGCCTTCTCAAGCTCTGCATCCAAACTTCCTGTCAAGTTCGTTATAACGTCTGTAGACATATTCTTAAATGCTTTACTATGTATTATTATTATTATTTACTGTGATTGCAACAAATTTCTCTTATTTTGACACACTTTATCCTTTGCACAATGAACACAACCACAAAGAGTGAACAAACAATCATACAATCGCTAGTTAAGCTTAATGCGATAATGAACGCCCTTTATTCGGTTAACAGCAGCTATACAATTCTTGGGTCAATGTCTAATAATAATAATAATTAAATAATTTTCCATCAACTCCAATGCATCAGATTAAGTTTGTTTCAGCTGACCGTGTTTACATTTCACGACGCAGTCATTAGGGTGTAAAAACCGGCTGATAATGCTAAGAATAATATATTTTGTAGAGAGACAGGTCAATAGTGGTTTAAAAAATTAACAACAATTTTCCATAGTTGTAATTTAATTAGGCACACTAAATGCACACCCCACTAGCAAGAAAGTTTGAAAAGTTTTCCAGTGATTTTTTAAGCCGTTTTCTCCGGCCTTTCCCAATGAAAAGTGTAGCAAGCAACCCAATAATACTATGCCGCTATTAAGCATAATATACATATACACAAAAAATATTATTACTGAATGAAAAGATGAAAATTCTACTCGCTTGCCGATATATTTAAATTTGGAGCCACATGGAAAAGGACAAAGAGCATATTAAAAATGTTATGCTTTTTAATGCAGTCAGTCGCGTCCTTTTGGAGTTCATGAATAATGCATTGCATTTTGGTACAATAAAATGCAATACAAATACAACGTAGCAGAAGAGAGGACTATCAACTATACAGTTATGTACCCGGACTTCAGCACAATGAAGTTGAAGGAGGAATGAATCCTAATTTTTAGGATACCAAAATGCAGGTCTTTTTTTTTTACTTAAATACAATGCAACCTAAACAAGAGCAGCAATCAAACTGAGTGATTAATCTAATCGGCCATTGAAAGTGGTAAAATATTTAATTATTCGAGTAAATAGTTAACCTATATACTATTTTCTTCAGGACTGAATTTGAAAAAAAAAATCACTATTCTCAAGATGATTTAATAATTGAGTATTCAGTATTATATATTGCATTTAAACCCAATTTATTTCAACAAAGCAACAATACAATAAAACAAAAAAACCATTTGCAACTTGTGAATAAAAAAGTCTAGAACAACTTTTAAAAATAAATAGCAATTACTCAAATATAGATTACACTGACCGTACCTAAAACATGTTACAATACTTACAATTAGGTACATAATACATCACCGACATACTATTTACAAGGTTTATTTACAAACTTATCCTACCAATAACAATTTTATCATTTCTTAATGATCCAATAAGTAGTTTAAATAATACTGTTACTGAATAGGGATATGTATAATACATAAAATTATATGCAATGAGAAAGTAAGGTCACTAAGTATAATTACTAGTAAGTCAATTAGGTTAGCTTGTGTGCTTAAAACTTTAAATATTTTAGCTTAGCCTTGATAACATTTTAATTTCATGACATAAAAATCCTACATGTGCATGTATACGCATACTAAAATCTAGCCTATTCATAAAAAAATTTAGTCATGATAGATACAATAATTTAAATTTTTAATAACTTAATTACAAAAACACGTTTACTGAGATATTTCAAGAGTTCTAGACAAAAATTCGTTTGATTAAGGACTCAGAGGTAAATAGACTTTTGTCCATGAGGTGCATGTGCATGTTATTATTTTATTTTTGATTATTACTTATTTGCTTCCTACCATGTTAGTATAATTCATACCAATAATCATTCACATAATCAGTCAATTTACCAATACATTACATACTTTTATAGTCCTTTTACGTCGATGAAGGGCAAATGATTCAAACTGTCAGGGCAAATGATAGCCAAAAAGTCTGAGGCTAGGATATATTAAATCCAGTGCATTCTTCATATCGGAAATTTCGACTGCTTCTAAAATATGAATTTTTAATATTTTTATCAACATTAAAATCTAATAATACGTACAAAAATGTTGCATTACAGTTATTACTAAAATTCAACTATTCTTAATTTATGAACTTACCAGTAAATAATACTGCACCAGTCCCAAACACTAAGCATAAAATAGGATTATTCTTAAACTTTATGATGACACCAGGAAAAATGTTGGGATCAGATCTGCAAAATATTTATAAAAAAAAAAAAAAAATTTATTTCAAGTTTTTATCAATTAATACACACATAATAAACTCACAATTTTAAATAATAAACTTACAGAACAAACTTAGATAAATATTCGTGTCTCATTAGAGCCTCGAAATTGATTTCAAAGGGCAGTACAGCCAGTCCAACGTGAAAATGCATCTTCAACTGTGTTAACTTGACTTGCACTCCAGTCTTCTGAATCATTCGAGCAAATTTCCTTGCAGCAATTCTGAACTGATCATAGGATTTGGCACCAACAACAATAAGTTTACCCCTTTCGTACACCAGTGCAACACATTGAGGATTTCTGATTCGCATCAGTAAGGGACCGTTGCTGCTCTCAGCACTTGATTTGAGTTCAACGTTTGAGCATTTTTCTGCTAAGTGGTACAAGTTTAATGTAGCATTTAATTCCGCGGACCCCACAGCAGACCTGAAAGCAAAAATAAAACTACTTATAAAAAGCACTATTACTATGATTGACTTGAAGATCATTAGTGAATTAGATAACTTACTTTACTTCTGGACTCTCTGCAAATTTCCCATTAATTTCCTTTTCTTTCTTAATTGAGACTATGCTAAAGTTTTCGTCTGTCTTGCCTGATGATAGTAATTGATTGCTTTTAGGACGACCAAACGGGGATTTATAAAACATTCTACTTTCTGAAACAGAAGTTTGCTCAACCTCAGTCGCTTCTACAACCCCACCACCGTACACAGATACAAAATGTTCCCAATCAGGTTCCTGGTAATCATTTGCATTACTAGAAGTGCTACCATCGCTTCCCACAGGCTGAATTGACCTTATGATAGTACGGTACATATCTGTCTACAGAAACAAAGGCAATATTTTAGGAATTTCGTCATGAACAAAAACTTGAACTGGTTAAAATCAACATAAATATTATCATTGTCATATTATATAAAAACCTACAGGATGAAATCGCCTGATAATATCATAAGGCACCAAATCGTGCACATTTTTCATCCCTGTAATATCCAATAGAGCTGAGAGCGTCCTCAAATTTGGACCCATCAGGCACCTGAACGAAGTTGAATCAATTTTTGATCTGACACGTGGTCTTTGGCGTGCTGCTGTAAATGATGATGACGTAGAGGTACTGCCATCACTTGACCCGCTTTCAACACGCCGTTTCCTGACTGCTACTGCTTTATTATCATGAGAACCTACGCTTGATGTCCTCTGTCTGTTTGGCCCACTCCTACTATTCCGATTGTATCTCTTTTTTGGAAGGCTTTGGCTACTTTCATCACTGCAGCTCCAGTCATAGGTCTCCACATCCACTTCCGGCTCTTGTTTCCCTTCAGAGACATTTTCATTGGCAAAATAATGCCATTGATTGTTGGAAACGAAATGGTTCATCATGGACATATCTACTGTAGTTTCCCCGACCTGTCCCATCATCATCGAAAGGGTTTCAGCATCATTTATCTCTCCCACTATGGAAAACGTTTCTACCGGTTCACAGGGCTCTTCTATCGCAGAAAACGCTCTGGCAGCTTCGATTGATTCCATTGTAGAAAAACTTCCTACGTCTTCAGTTGGCTCCATTGTAGAAAACACTTCAGTATCATCAACTTGCTCCATCGTGGGATATGCTTGAACTGGCTCCATTGTTGAAAACGACTCAAGTGCTTGAACTTCCTCAGTCGTGGATAATGTTTCTGAAGCTACAGCTTCGTCCATAGTAAAAAACCCTTCTGCAGATTGAACTTCCTCCATGTGGGAAAATCCTTCTAACGCTTCAATTGGCTCCATATTGGAAAACCCTCCAAGTTGCCTGATAGAAGAAAACGCTTCTGCAGCTCCGATTTGCCTCATATTGGAAAACGCATCCGCAGTGCCAATGTGCCCCATATTGGCAAAAGCTTGGACTTGCTCCACGGCTTGTCCGCCATCCACCTCATCATATACTTCGTTAAGTTCTTGCGAGGTAAAAACAATGACCCCCGACTCATTTTGCGAAATCTCTGAAATTTTGAAGATCCCGCAGTGTTCAAGAAAGCACGTCGCAGTGTTGTCCATCTTCTTTCTGCATGAAAATTACTGCAAAATAACAAGATATTTACAAATTAACTTACTAATTTCCACTCACATTCATAAATAATACTAATACTAGTTGAATATATTACTCGATGTCATATTAACACCTTAATTGCAATGAAACAAGTACACGATTTAACAAAACATTATTTCTTCCAGCAAACTTTCACCTATATGCTAAAATAAAACGCTTTAAAAATTTACCTTACTTGTTCTTAACTTTCAGACAACTTTCTTCACTCAAGCTGAATAAAGGGAAAATCCCTAACGCACGATCCCAGATCAGATGCTGCTGCTGCAAACAAAAAATGCAATCACAAAACAAATGCAAATTCTCCTAAAAATCCGTGTAACGACAATAAATGAAAAGTGACATCCCACCACCACGACCACGACCACCACCACCATATATCCATTCAAGTCAACTCCATTCAACTGCGATGGTAGCGGACAAGCAAGAATAGAAGCACAGCGCAGCACACATAAAATGTAACTCACTTCACGCACAGGAGGCACAGTCTCCTCTCCTCTCTCGATGAATGAAATTATTTACATACATATAAATATGTAGCGAATCTTTCACGCATTTATTTGCTTGTAAAAACATGTGCGACAACAACCGACAACCACTAAAAGAGCTTACCTCAATCAACGGACACCATAATGAAGGGGGTTTATGCCAGGTTGTATGAGATGCCAAAAAAAGCGTGTAGCACCAGACCAGATCAATGTAAATTGTAAAACTTAGAATTTATTATTTCCATTTTTTTGATTGGTAGATCGTTTCTCTTCTTCTTATATCGTTGTATGCACAAAGACATCTGAATAAGAAAAAACGCAACAAAGACAAAGAAAACGATGGATATGACTGACGCATGACGATTAGAATTAGAAAAGTGCTATCAAGAAATGGATGCGAATAGGATAAGCCGGTACAACCGAAGTAGCGTAAGCTACGACACTAAAGATGCACCCTCGAATTCTCTTCCCAACATACCGCATCGTTTTTTCAAAGTCGAGCACGTCCTGACTCAGGACTCCTGAGTCCTTGCACCGCATTCCAAATTAAAAGATAACTCATAGAAAAGAAGAAAAATTGCTAGCTACTAAATAAAGATATATGTGCACTACGGAATGCACCCACGCACGCATGCATTACCTGAATTATTTTTTAACATATACTCATGTTTTTAGTTTTTATTTATTCTGTAAATAACCTAAATAGTAAGAAGAAGAACATGCTAAATTGTTGTATTAAAATATTACGAAAAATGCATACATAGTGTTCTGAAGTTATACGTTAAATAATAATTACTTATTATTACAAACAAAACCTACAAGAGTAAAAAAAAACTAAATTACTATAGGTTAAACAGCATATTAAAAAAAACTTCAATTTATAATTTATTCCAAGTATGCATCCAAATTCAATGTGCAAACTTTACTGGAAATGCATTCGACTTCCTGAAATGTAATAAAATGTAATTAATTAAACAAAATGACGTTGATGATAACTTACACAAAACAAAAAAGCTCAATTTACATCAACAGCAGGGGCAACTCCAATAATCGCGTTGGCGTGCTCGAAAAAATCTTCTTTCAGTGAAATCACAATGAATTGACAATCCTTTGATTTTTGTTTAATGTAAGAAATCACTTTTCCGATGTTGGTGTTATCAAGTGCGGCATCAATTTCGTCCAGAACAAAGAAAGGTGTTGGTTCATAACTGCAAGAAATATTAATTAATATTAATTTTTAATTGATGAGATATAAGTATTAAATTATGATATAGAGATACGACTTGTAGTTGATTTTTCCTGCACAAAACATATTCATATTTTAAATAAATTTATCCGAATCCGAAGTAAAGTTAATTGAATAAATTCTTGCAAAAAATGTCTACCTTGTAAATCCCTTCAATATTACGAGCTATTTTTTCATAGCAAGCCATAAACAAGTCAAAGCGCTCTTTCTTCACTTTTTCAAATGTCGCTCGAGCTTCGTTTGCTTCTCTGCGAATTTTGTCAAATTCCTCCTGCTGCTGACGGGCTTTGGCGTTAATAGCTTCCAATTTCTTGCCAGCTTTCAAATTAGGAGCTTGGAACGCTCTAATTTGGGTCTCCAACTCATGTAGCTCATCCTCCAGTTCTTTCTCAACTTTTTTGACATTATCTCCAAGTACCGTTTTCATTTTGGCCGGCAAATTTACAAAGTTCACGGAAATGCTATAATTCAATTTTTTTTTAAACTGTACTTGTATGTTTTGTTTTATTAATGTGTTGCTGTTAAGAAATATATATACATCATCATTTACCCGTCTTCTTGATTTAGTGCTTCATACGTAACGCCAACACTTCCTGCGGTTTCAGAAGGGGTTGTATTTTCTTCAATATTAGTGCTTCCTGATCCAAGGTACACATTATCTAAAGACATTTCGCACTCCGCTTCAAGTGGAATTACAGTACCGGAGAGCTGCGTCGAAACACATTTTACATTTTTAGCGTACAGATGCGGGTATTTAATAAATAATAAAATAATGTCGTAACTTTTCGTACCTTGCACTGTTTATACAATTCGTGCCTTTGTAATTTGACCTGGTATAAAGTACTTTCTAGCAGATTGCTAGTTTTTTTGGCCGCAAGTATCATTTCGTCAAATCTAATCAGTTGTTTATTCGCTTGTGTCATTTCTTTTCCCTAAAAAAGTGTAAATAACCGATATTTAATTTAAAATAAATAATTATAAATTCAATTAATGAAGAAAATCAGATACGTACATATTTAAATTAAAATTTTTACCTTTAAATCAATCGCCTTCTTCATTTTGTCGATTTCATCCTTAAAGTTGGATAATTTGTTCTCTAGTTCTGTCATACTCTGCTGAACCTTTTCCTCTTCCCTTCTGCCATTTTCAAGGTTTTGCTGAACTTCCATCGCTGCATTTTCCCATTGTTTCACTTTATCTTCCACTATTTATAGGAAAATAAATGCACATGACATAAAGTAAATACTATTTATTTTATTTAACTAGTAATTTCCTTTTTGAAAGAATGTTTGATGACTTATTACATGATGGACCATGACTAATTTCAAAATCAAGTTGGGTTTCAATTTCTTGAATTTTGTTGTCAATTTCCTGTTTTTTTCCATTGAATTCTTCTTGAGCTCTGAAAAATGCATTATTATGCATAACATACATACATCATTTTATTATGACATTAATTGTATCAATGTCAGTTTTATCTATTATTTAAAATCAAATAGCCTTACCTCACATCCTTCTCTTCATAAGCCCTTATGTTTGAAAGACCAACTTGCTGACAAAAGACAGCAAAAATTTTATCCTCCACCATATTGATTTTCTTCACGTACATCTTTTGCTTTTCTGCTAGCTTACAAGTTTCCCCCTTTGCTTTGGTCCATAGTTGCTATAAATTCAATCAAAGTAAAACTATATTTAAATAATCCTATTATAGGTGAAAACAATATAGGTGCAATTTAACCTCCAGAATTTCTAGCTCCTTCAGAAGATTTTTTCTCTCAATTTCCAATTTGGCAGCCTTATCATTCTACAAATTATACCAAAGAGTTAATCAAACCAATCAATTTAGAAGGTATTTTTTCAAGACAGGTAGTAGTAAAATAAGAATTGAAATTATCGTTCACTTACATGGGTTTTAAAATCATGATTGGCATACTTCAATCGTGTTTTAATTCCTTGAATCTCCTGTTCAACAATATGTAAATTCACCCTGCCCCTAATTTTTTTCCCGTTTTCTCTAATATTGTCAAGAATCCATTTCTTTTGTTCCTCCATCTCATTAATTTTACTGTCATCCCATCTTTTAGCCTTTCTTTGCAAATCTGCTAGTCCTCCAGATATTATTCCAGAAGTGCTGTAAAATGTGCCTTCCAATGAGACCGCCTATGGAAAAAAAACTAGGACAGTTACAAAAATATATTATAAATTACCAGAGTTAAAACCAAAATGACTAACATTTGCGGCTTCCTGCCCAAGCAGCCCTGATGCCACAGCACTTGCTAGTTGGGTAGTTGGACACACAACAGTGCTCTTGGTGCAGTGAAGGATAGCTTTGTCAATTCTTTTGTCAAATTTTAGCAAATCGTAAGCTAAACGGATACCATTTCCCAAATTTCTACAAAGAGATACCCGTAATATTTGAACAATTTAGCATTATTAGGGATGACCAGATATTACAACGTTTAGAAAAGATATATCTTACCTGAAGCTTGTCCTCAAAGGTATCACCTGAAGAAAGTCCAGCGGCAGAAAACTTTCTGTTTCTATCATTTGCTCTTTCATGTACTGAATGCACAACCTAGCGGTTTTCTCATTGTCAACGACAATAGCGTCCATGTGTTTCCCCATGATTTTGGTAATGGCAATGGTGTATTTGGAATGTATGGGGTCGCACAAATTCGTGACACGGTCAATGACACCACTGAAGCGCCTTTTAAGTGCTTCGATTGTTTCACGTTGACGACTTTGCCTTTTACTCTCATATCTATCACTTTTAGCAGTGTCCAAACTCACAGACACCTTTTCAAGCTCTTCCCGAAGGGTTTTCAACGTGTTTTCAGCGTCCTCGATATCCTTCCGCAGGGGTTGAACTTCTGTTTCCTTTACCTGAAGTTGTTCTTGTAACTCGTCAAGGATCTCCTGAACTTTCCTTTCTAACTTTTTTTCCGAATTTATTTCGTGTTCCGTAATCTCAATCTTTGTATTCAGTTCGGCCTTCTCTCTATTAAGACTGTTGTACACATCGTCCTTATCTCTCTTGATCGTTTGAATAGCCTCTAGTTTTGCCTTTTCATTCTTTATTTGTTTCAAAACTTGTTGCTTAAGGTCCCAATATTCCCGTATCTAAATATTTCAAATTCAGCAAACAAAGTTACAGTGTATTTGCCACAATGAATGAAGACTCGTGGACTTATGAACGCCAATACTCAGCACCATTACCATAATATATACATACCTACCTGACTATCACGAAGCGTCAAATCAAGCCCTTCTTGAGAATTCATGTCATCATAAAGCTGCAGAAAGGCTTGCTTTTCCTCTTGTATCTTCCGTAAATTCTGATGAAGCTGCTGCAAGTCCTGTTCGTGATTTTTTTTATTCTCTTGGGCGTGCTTCAAAGATTTCTCAATGGCCTGAAGTTTCTTCTCCATATGTTTCCGCCTTTCATTTAGTTCAATTTTCCTGGGTACCACTTTGTCCTTTTCTTTTTCCTAAAATTCCAAAAAGTATAGTAGTAAGTAAATTAAATGATTATTTTTCATCTTTGGATATTACCAATTAACTTCATGATTTTGATTCGTAGAAATTTATTTTTACTCACACTTTCTCGCAAAATGGATTCTTTGAGAACCAATGCCTGATTTAATTTTCCACTTTCTTGCTTCTTGGCTTTATATTCCATACCTAGTCCCGTCTTTAATTTCTCCAAACGTCTTTCCTCCAAGTCCTTTCTGTACGACTCTCCATCTATTCGTGTAATCTCATTCTGAATGTGGTATAATTTAAACAAAACTGTTTCTACCTCTTTGTCAGCCTAAAACAAAAAGATTTATATAAAATCACTACACAAAAATGTATAGTTATGTGAATTGATAGTTCGCATCAAACTGAAAACATGCAATCCATTCATTAATACCATTTCTTTTAGCAAGTCGTTGTAATGACTGGCTTCCTGGGCTTCCAGCACAACTTCCTTCCTCTGAGCAATTAAACCTTTCTTCAGCATATACGATGACTCGGTTTTCTTCTCTGCCTCACGCATTCTGTCTTTTGTTTGCTCGTATTCAGTTTTTAGGGCACCGGAACTATTACATATTAATTAAGAGCAACAACGAATTCCTTCAATGAGGATTTTAACAACAACATTTTACACTAATGTATAATTTATAAAATATAAACTTGTCTTACCCGCATATTTCTTCCAGGAGAGCTGTTCGCTCTTTTGCATTTTTCATTGCAACATTTTCAATGTCCCCTTGAAATACCAGGAAGTTCTTCCCTTTCGCATTAATTCCTAATTTCTTCAACTCAGAGACATAAACTTGTTGAGTTGTCAACTACCGACAAACAAAAATACAATGAGCTCTTTTATTTTAAACAATAATAAAACAGAAATATTATTAAATGACAAACAAGTGTAGATTTACCAATTCATCAATGCTGTATGCTGAGGTCACCCCCCGGATCGCTCTAGAGAATGTTTTACGATCTGGCGTGTGGCCAATACTTCTTGTGAAGACGGCTGTAACACTGGCAGTGGAACC
Organism: Zhuqinia jingwanae; assembly: GCA_027744095.1. Lineage (NCBI taxonomy): Eukaryota > Metazoa > Arthropoda > Collembola > Entomobryomorpha > Paronellidae > Zhuqinia > Zhuqinia jingwanae. Next base: position 27,045 of record JAHZNC010004421.1, on the reverse strand, counting down.
GACGGGCTTACCAATGGAAGCACCGTATATTAGTTCATCAAGTCTGCGAACACGCAGGCTGGCAGTACGCTCCCCCATCACAAAGCTAATTGCATCCATTAAATTTGACTTGCCTAGATATAGTTTCAATTTCATACGTGAAAAAACTTTGCCACTTTTCATCTGATGAAAAAAAATATGCTAGAAAAATCTTTTACCTGATCCATTTGGCCCGATAACCGCAATAAATGGAAACTTTTGCAATGTTTCAATACGAACGAGATCTTTAAATGACTTGAAATTTTGGATAAGGATTGCGTCCAGAAGCCAGCGACCTTCCTCAGGTGGCGTTGAATCACCGTGACTGGGAGATCCAGACGCACGGTCCATAGCAATGTCTTCAAGTAGCACCATATTTAACACCTCTATAGTAATTTAATAGCTCTTTCTGACTTTCAGCTAAACTTCCTGCAGGGGGTTCAGTTGACCAGCTATAAAAACCTATATGGAAATGTTGGCAACAGTTAGTTGATCAAGTATCAATCACAAATTGTCTCCGGATGTTTGACATTGTTCGTATCAGCACAAATATAAGGTTTTAATGGAAGAATTTGAAACCACACAAAGGGCGATTGGTTTGCATATTTTGTGATATGATTTTTAGTGTGCAATTGAAATTTGAAAAGTTCACTGTCTGAGCTGTCCAGAAAATTCTGGCAAAATGCAATCATTCGATTCAAAGACAAAGAGGAAATTTCTTTTTTCACATCACATACATTACATACTGTATATCGCAAGACGTAATTTTATTATGCATTCACATTTTTTGTCCTATTTTTCATTACTTTGGTTTTCATGTTTCCTATCCGTTCTATCGTATAATTATGTACAAATATATTAATATTAAGTCTCTGCAGTTATTAGTTGGTGCGTGTACTTACAACGTTTGATAGAAGGGAGGTTGATGAACTCTCTAAAAAATCATTCCCGTGCGGAGAAAATGAGAGTTAGTGGTAGAGGTCAACTGCTAAATTAGATTCGTGTTCAGCGTGAAAATGATCCTACACCCCCAATTTACTACGTCATAAATTTGTGACTATTCATTTTTTCATTTAAAATGGGTGTGGTAGTGGTAAGTAGTATAAAACCAAATGCAAAATCTCATATGTGTACTTACAAGCGTTATGTTTTTGACTTTTTGACAGGAAGCATGTATTAATGTATGTACACAAACACTACGCATCTTTCAGCATCATCATAATATAATAATATGAACCTCAGAGAGATGTAGCGTACCGTTCTGTCTTAGTCTCGTCGTCTCTGCATTTTAGGCGTTGCATTGTTGACGTTGAATTTTAAAAAAATAGGACGCCAAACAAATGTAATCTTGTAGCTTTTATTTGTAGGAAAGTAATGCAAGGAAAATGAATTAATGATAAAATGTTAATGTTAGTTAGTAAATTTTCTGTAATGATAAAGTTTTGTATGATTATGATTATGGAATCCAGATATGATTGAATATTACTTGTAGTGTTGGAGTTATGTATGTTGTGATTTTATTTCCGGTTCACAGTAAAGTTTTAAGTCAAACATATGAACATAAAACGCGCTCATGTCATATATGATTATGGTTTGGTTTTTAGATATACTTTTAACACATAATTTTCGTAATTAATGTAGCTAGCAGACAATTTATATTACAAGGTATTTTGACAGTCGTTTAAAGTATATAATACATACCAAATTAAATGCTCAAAATCGCCAAACAATAGGCATTATATGTAATCCGGAATTCCAATAGCTAAACTGTTTATTTTGTACCTCCGTAAAAAAGTAAGCTACCTATACATACTTTGATAATTAAAGCTTGAATATTTTGAAAGAAATTATTACAGGACTTAAATGCAGTAAACAATGAACAAAAATTAAAAACTAGAACAGAACTTGTACATAAATAATTATTTTCCAAGTTTTAACAGTATAATAATAAGAAATAAACTAGTCTAACGGTTCTAACATTTTTATTTTTTCAAGTATGAGCAAACTGTACCATCGGTGACGTGACAGGCTGGTGTCATAATAAATACTAAATACTTGGATGTCATACTTATTAGGACTTACATTTACAGCACTAATAAAAACATCAAAATACTAGAACGAGTACCATAATCATAATTACAATATTAATAGTAAGAATTCCAATTAAGTTACATTAATTAAACCAACATCGAATAATATCACTGTATTTTTTGTTTAGTTTGTGCCTTGTTCGTTCGTTATTATTATTAGCAGTACAGAAGACGGAGTTAAAGTATTCTTGAGTAACTTGACGGATACGTTATCCTCAACATCGATTTTCTACTTTGAAAATACATGTGCCATACTCAATGATTGAATGAATGATTTCTTTGGTTATTAAATCATTTTTGTTTGATGATGTACGGTTTGCCAAGGATCTTGCCTCTTGAACGCCACATGTTGCAAACTAAAGCATATGATACTGCAATTTAAAAAAAATGTAAAACAAAATTCTATGATGAACTTATGATGAACAATGATACATTGCAATAGACTAATACCTGGAAACACCCCAAACAGTAAGTATATTCGCATTATTGTAGGGAAGTAGAAGCTAAAATTCAATGCGTTTGGCAGACTCACAGAGTAACGGCCAGTTTCTACGAAGTAGGTAATGGCCCTGGAAAGACGAATTATAGAAAATGGGGTTAGAATGATTGAGAAGACGAATGATGGTAAAGACGAAGAAAATTGTTACTTACAAAAATATAACGACACATTCACTCGCTATTCCCAACGGGTAAAGTGGGATCCATGCAGTATACCTTAGCCATGTGACAAGATACACTTTCCGCTCATATATCTGTAAAATGTAGTAGGGATATCGAAACACTTCGGCAAGTGACCAAAAATAGAAGAGCCAAAATACTGCGGACTCAGAATGAAGACGTTCTTCAGTTTGAATTATTCCAAACAAGATGAGCGCACGTCCCCCTATCTAACTCCACATAAAAGGTTTTTTTAATGCGTGTATTTTCTGTATCATTAAATCTTTAATTCACTAAATAAAAAACGTACTTGTAGAAGAGCAAGTGGAACGCTAGTTTTTGTAAAACCCATAAGCGGATGGATTATTTCTAGAATTTGCATAATCTGACAATATCTTATAGCAAACCCGACAAATTCGAAGGCTCTTTGGGTCGCATCTAACGAAAAGAACATAAAAATGTACATAAAAAAATATTACTATTTGAGTAGACTTTGATTTTTCCCCTTATTCATTTTACCGTTTTTATTACATTCTTTTACCTTGGCCTTCCCGCAAGTATCGTACAGACAGGACCCCAACAATAAATAGGTATCCCACAAACTGGAACAAGTTGTAAAGGAACAAGTAGACCTTCCTCAGATTTTCCACTTTATAGCCATACTCCTCCCTCTGTACCCTATCCATTATATCCGGAAAGTCCTTCATAATATCAGCAGGAATTTCCTCTTCATCATCAGGACTCTTCCAACGGTCAAAGTCCACTTTAAGCCATGCTGGCTTTCTTGTTGATGTTGTCACTTTAGACCACCAGCCTGGTTGCTGTTTCACTAATAAAATATCCACATCACGATCTGTCACTCGATATGTACTTTTCTGTATAAATTTTGTATTAACAAACGTGCATGGGTTATATAACATATTATGCCATACATTAATTCATATTATAACTTATTGTAGTCTTTTTTAAATCGTACGTACATCGGAATCAACTTCATGAGGTAAAGCCAATTCAAAGTGATATTCGTTTTCGCCTTGAGCACCATATCCAGTAGAATCAAAAACAACTTTGGAACTTTCTATAAGTATACGAGGATTCTGAAACGACATAAAATAACCCATTACAATATTAAGCAATAAAATTGATAATAATCAAATTAATACAAATTATTACCTGAGCATCACGAATATCTACTCGAAGTGTGACTGTTTTTTCCGCTTGAGCCCAGTAAACAAACGGACTTCTTATGTGAACCCATTCTCCTGGATTCAAACTCATTATGTGGAACGGAACCTTGGAGCTACAAATGGTAAGTAATTACAAAATTTAAAACGTAACAAAAGTAAATGAGTCGATCCTATTGATTATTCTAATTCCATAAAAGAATAAAATCCAATAATATTGCGAGTGGTGCCAAAAGTTGAATAAGAACGAGTAAAATTGATTAAAATTCTTTTTTGAATTATCTATGTGTGCGGTAATGCTACGAAAATGAATACACGTATGCAGGATCGCACATATTTCTAAAGAAATTTCATGTCAAGTCATGATGATGATGAAAAAGTAGGTATCACAGAAATATTAACAACAGACAACAGACGAGCCGGACAATAATAGTACATGATTTTTACAGTCTGTGATTGCGATTGTGATTATAGTAATTTCTTATAAAAATATTATGCCAAAATTCCACCAAGCAAGGTCACGATCTAGAAGAGTAGAACGGAGAAGGATAGTTGGTAGTACATTGCATGATTGCGACACACTCACTCATTATCTTTGAATAAATGATTTACAAGGTGCCTTTACTGCACGCTTGACGCTTGCTAGCGGCAAAGCGTCATATATATGTATGTGTATAGCCATCATTTTTTTAGCATAGTCACTAGACATAATAATATTTGTTTGCCTTGTAACGTTACATAGATCTCAAATTGAGATTCTCAATGTCTTAAAGTAATGATCATTAATAAATTGCAAAACTATCGCAGTATCCAGTATAACATGTATCTCAACCTACAAGAAAGCACCAATGAATTTAAGAAACGGACAGAGGTGCATCATAAATTAGGTATGTTACAGCATTACAATTTGCAACTTGCGCATGAAAATTATTGTTAAATGTTCATAACATTGCTTGCGTTCCTTTAGGGATTTTTTCTCAAATACAGCGCACGGTTCAAGTTTATCTGAACTGAACTGTCTCAGAATAATTATAGGATGCAATCTTTAAACAAAATAATAATATAGCGCTTTTTTGGAAATACTGCGTGTGTTATGGAAACTCTTCCGCCAACACGGTCGATGAAGGAGATATTTTATTTACTTTAGTTTTATGTTTAAAAAAAAATGTTTCTAATCCTTTTAGTGTTAATAAAAGTACAGTTTTTCAGTATTGAGTTTAAAAAAAACATGCTTTCGAATAGAATTATTATTTACCCGAGTCCCCTGACAACAACTGTAAATACTTGAATGAACGTAAAGTGAAACCTTTGCTGCTGAAACAAGCTAGAGAAGAATGATCGTTATGGAACCCTATTCTACTTATAAATTATTTCTTTATTGATAATTCTGAATGAATGTCCAATTTCCCTAATTTACAATTACAACATTACAAAACAGCATTTAATTTTGAAAATCACAGTATTATCAAATTAAAACTTACCACAAAGGGAAATTTCAACAACAGACAGATGTGTAGCTAATTGTTATTATGATATGATGTTTCCTTGCCATACACTATTTCCTTCCTGTCTGTCCTTTTCTTTTTTCACATATATAATACTGCAGGCCACTGCTACACTTTCCAGTACTTGTTAAAGCTGCTATCGATCGCTTTAACTTGTGAGCATCAACTCCACTCCACATCAACAGTATTCCAACAACAACACCTCCACTTTCCACAACACTTTGTACTCTTCGTTACTCCACAACTGACTTGACTTTGACTACTCCCAAAGACTATATATTATGTATCTGGCATCTGGTTTATGCTGCAGTAAGATCATGCAATCTGCAATGTAAAAAAGTAAACAGCAGCACAACAAAAATAATAACGCTATACTTTTCAATATTTTTGCATTTGCAATTTGTACTTTTTAATGAAATGATGGACAATGGTTGATAGATTTCGCCTGCCTATGAAGTTTAAAAAATCAAATTATGCAATTAATTAACTACATTAACATTCTTCACTGTTCAAGATGTAGACTTGAAACTACACTGAATTTCTGCTACTAGTTGAAAACTTGAAATTACGAACAAAGGAAATCTGACCTGCTAACTGGTTTATTAACTTGTACAAAAACATCAAGCCATCAAGCACTCTAACCTGTTTAGATAAAGATGCTTTGTTTTTGGAGTCATCATAATCATATGATGTACTGTTGTGTTTGTAAGAATCAGCTGAAGAGAGTGAGGACTAGTGAGGAGATGAGATACGGTCATATGATACGATATGAATATGAATGCAAAATGCAAGATACGCGAGTGATACGGATGATAAGCAAGAAGTACATGAGTGTTTTAAAAGACACAACAACAAGCAAAAGAGAGATAAGCCTATTGCCATTGCAATAAAGATAATCCCCCTTAGTCGAAATTTCTGAAAGGTTAAACTTAAAAGGGATGCCTAGTCTAGTCATTCTAATTTCCATTCCAACCAAACAAACATTTTTAAAGAGAATTTTACATATTCAGAAAAATGCTAATATGAAAATCACAAAAAAACGCATTTTAGAATCGCACATCACCCCAAGTTCTGATCGCCAGACCAATTTAATGTTTGCAATAAACAGAATCACAGGTGATGATGTTTTGCATTGACACGTCAACAAGTCAACATTATGAGTTGCTGATAGCTGATTGAGATTGAATCGAGGAGGTTGGAGGTTGTGTCGTCGTCGTGCTGCTTTGCTTAGTTCACGTTACCTACTCCCCTAGTTTCTTCCAATATTTTCGACAGGTTTGCATAATTCGACATTTTAAAATATTGAAAACGTTAAAATTCACAAGTAAGTGTAAAGTAAAGATTATCTGACTGAAATATTTTATTAACGATAACAGTATAGTGGTTAGCGGTTCGAATTCTTATATTGTGTCCAGTGGACACTGTCCAGAAGAGAAAGGGTGCGTGGATTGTTAGATGACAGTCAGGACTATAGTAATTACAATTTATTATTAAAGAAACGCAAAGATTCCTGCTTTAGTAGCAGTAAAATCATGAAGCTGGACGGGGAAATGGAAGGTGGCGGCGGTGGTATACCCACGGTTTTCCAAGGATTTAAATTGCCGTAAGTTTTCTAAAATAGAATCATATTGAGATTGCATTGTCGTGACTATTCTATTCCTAACTTGATTTTGAAGTCTTAGAACTTAGAATAATAATATAATATTATAACTTACTAAAAATGATTTTGGTACAGGAACGACGGCAATGTAGCAGGACTACTGAAAATTCAAATGTCACGACAGATGCTACAAGAATGGTACATGAAAAGAAAGGAAACTATCCGACCATGGGGAACATTTTTCGCAACGAGCAAGTTCAAGCAACCTCTGACAGCCCAACGCTTACCAAGGCGAGTTGTCAAAAACGTGGAGTACTTCCAGAGCAATTATTTGTTCGTTTTTATTGGACTGTTTTTGTACTGTTTGTAAGTAACTAAATCTTGTTCATTTTCTTCAATCCATCACAAAAGAATTTAGAAACATTGGAGAATGACATATATGTCTAATATTTACGTATATCGTAACAATCCATTCAATGGGAAGATCCTCTGTTCTAATATAATAATAGTAATATAAGAATAATAATTTGTTTTTGAAGGATTACCAGTCCATTGCTCTTGTTTGCGGTCCTCACGTCTCTTGGCGTTTGCTACTGTGTGCTCATTAAAAACACTGGAAGGAAATTAAAAATCTTCGGACGTGAACTTACGTTGGCTCAACAGTACTGCCTTGTTGGACTCTGCAACATGCCAGTGCTATGGCTATGCGGTGCTGGAGCGGCATTGTTTTGGGTTCTTGGTGCTTCCTGCTTTCTAATTATGACACATGCCGTGTTTTATGACGTCGAAAGCTTGATCGGACCTGAGGAAGATAGTTTTGAGCTAACGATGGAAGAAGTAGTGTAACAAAGTCCTTATAAATGAAAAATGCCAAAGTAAAATCCAACAAATTGTCTTTCTCCCGCCGTTACCGTGCATATCAGTTAGTTATTATCAATATGTGCACATGATTGGAAATTGGAAACTGGGTTATTCTACCAAAACATATATTTAAATAACTTGTTGTTTGAGTAAACAAAAAGATAGTGGCTCTCAAAGCCTCAATAAAATTTCCTGTCTCATAATTTACCTTTATCACATCACTAAAAAAATAAAATATCAGTTTATGTTTTAACCTTCAAGTACGAAATATGCCAACAACACTCGCGCGACCGATATAATTTATGTACATTTGTGTATTTGTTTGCATGATCAATTAAAATGTTGTGTATAATATTATATATATAAATATAAATTATAATGCTGTTTATTTTATAACTTAGTCTTTAAAGTGCAAACCAGTATACATGTTGTAAACATTCAAAATCTCAGTTTTGAATAAAATCTCGTAATCATTGTGCACTGCTGATTCCTCCGAAGCCTTGAAGTATTTCTAGGTGCATATAATTTATGTCATGATTGTACCAAGCAAGTTTTAAAAAGATTTTAAATAAAAGTAATTAATTATTGTACCAAATAAAAGCGAATAATTTAGCTTGCTTTTGTGCTTCATTGTCTTCACCCTTTGCAAGTTAAATTGAAGAAAAAATGTTGTTAAATTTGCCATCACGAAGTAGACACCAATGCAATGGTGTATGGTGTCACACCATTACTATTGACACATTATGTAATTCATGATGACTACAAAAATATTATTGCCTTTAGATAGAAACGTGGAAATGTTTTGTATCATTGTGCCCCGTAGACCTCCCATATACAATACCACAAACCGCACAAAAGGGCTGTAAAGATGCTTTTTTTGAGAGGATTGATCAGTGCTCAATTTTGTCACAAATGCTTTTATTTTTGTCTATTTAGTGCTTTAAAAAACATGCATTACGGAGGGATATGTTCATCTGTCTGCATATTTTCTTATTTAGACAATTGATTGAAGTTTTGATAGTACTGCATCACCTTCTGCATACAAGCTAAAAAGCAACAAAGGACGTGTTTTTTTAACCTTGTTTGTTTTGATTTGTTTGGCAAATTTTGGCGGTTTTTACCAGTTGTGTTGTTGATATGATATTGATTCCATAACATAATAATAACAATTATATTTGCGGCGATTTTTCGATAATTTCATTTAAGATTTTACTAAAACGCTTTCTTTTGTTCTAGTGTTTCGGACTTCAGACGCATAGTAATAATATAAAATTTTCAGTTCCAGGTTGAATAATTTAATTGATATATATTTATATTTGTGCCAGTGCTGTTTTTGAACAATTTTGGAAAATGAATCTTCAGTCTATCAGACCGAAGTTGAGGAGTGACAGTGACACTAAGTCAGCGAAGGAGTTGCATGGTAAGCCTAAGGAGTTGCGTCACTTGAACAAGTGACGTAATTGGTTGAAGTAACATGTAAAATTTTAATTGATATATAATATGTTATTCGACTTTTTGGATCGTGATTTTCAGGCTCATCTAAACCCCAACCAAAGAGGAGATCGTCATCAAATTCTTTAGACCCTCTTCTGAAAGGCCGTGTGAAGTCATGGAGCAATCAAAGTCGAGTAGAACTGAAACTACAGCCTATTGGAAGCAATAGTAAAATTGATCATAAAGCGGAGCTATTCAGTTTTGATTTTAGTACGTCCGATGACATGTTAATCTTAAACAAATGCTAATCTAACTATTTTGCTGTCCCAATGTAATTTTGTGATTTGGTAACATTTATAATATCCTAGTAGGTAAGAAGAAAAAGTCGCTAACTTCGCCATCGCCATCACGGAGTGGAAATGGTTCGAATTTGAAAGTCAGTACTCGTAAGGCCCCGTCACCACATGATAGTCCGGTACCATCCAAGCGACTACGAAAACGATCTTATACAAGATCACTCGTTTACGATTCTAATAATGAATCCGATGGAGATACTGATATTAAAATTACCCCAACGTCTCATAAAAACTCAAGAATAGCCAACAGAGTGCAATCAAAGAAACCGAAATCGTCGAAACTTGAAGGGGAAAAAATAATCGGGGTTCCTTCAGACCAAGATGACGTGGTCGAGATATCTCGTCAGAACTCATTGCCACCAACTCCAAAGCAAACAAAAGTTAATTCTAAAACAAAGAAGACATCTCGTCGTAATTTAACTACTGAATTCACTGATGACGTAGACATTCAGGAAAATGATCCTGACGTGCATGTCTCACCACCTGGTGCCATCCAGCGAAATCAAGAGTTAATGAACGATACCTTTTTACCAAACCCCAACCATTCAACCCAACAGAAGTCAGTCGGATGTTCTGGAAACGGCCTTTCTCCTAATCAGAATGATGTAAAAATTAAAACCGATAGTGATATTGATGACGAAGTCGAGTTTGTAATTGAGGAGAATCGAAAAGCATATGAGCAATTGAGGAACTCAGATTTGACCCGCAATATCCTACTTGTGCCCGAGCGCTATACAACGAGTACGGCGGGATTTATGAGACCATTATTCAATCCCACTCAAGGGGAATATCCCGGAATCAAGGACTTTCAAACGTGCCTGCCCAACGGAGTTGGGTTGGGGTACATAAAAATTAAGGGGAAAACAATTAGACCAGCTGAGATGCATAAAGCCGCTCAACTCGTGAGTTAAAAATGGGGTATTTCCCGATTGCGCGATTTCCTTTTGTGATTAACATATTTTATTCTTTTACAGGTCTACTGGATTTTAAAGGGATCAATTAAAGTCAAGTCAGCTGGTGGACATTACACCATGAAGGAGGCTAAATCAGGATCAGAAAATCAATACCTGTTTGGGCAAATGTTGCCCACGGACACATGTATAAGCATCCCAAAGAATACCGTTTACACTTTCGAAAATTGGGATTCCTCGGATGCCCTGCTGGGTTATTGCATGATCCGAGATCCAGACACAGGCTAACGTAATGTCATCAACGTGCACAATGAATCTGTAGGTGTAGATATGCTGCAAATAATTAAATATGGTTTTTAATTATTCATAATCGTTTATCGTTCGAATGGAACAAATTATTATTCTAATGACGCAAGTATATTTATTATACTAGCATAGACATGTAAATTGTTTTTTATGTACTTATTAATTATTGTTATATTTTAAAACTATAACGTACAACAATAAACTAGTTTTACTTCTAAATGCACTCGTTGTCTCCCTGAATGTATAGTGCATTTATTTTCAACATTTCACTGTTAACCTTTATGAACAACTTTATGAACTCCCGAAATTAACGTTATAAAATATTATATATTTTTATTTAATATGCCTACGTGAAATAGGGGGAAGATAGATATATTTTCATTTATCGTTTAAGGTTGGAAAGGCTTGTAAATAAAATATTTCTTATTTTATTTTGAACTTGTTTCTAATCTTTCTCTAAAGTTTTTTTCACTCTTACTAGACACAAATTGTTAATTGCAATAGATAACTGAAATGTTTGCTTTTATATATTTTATAATAATAAGTTTGTATTGATCGGATGTAAATGAACTTGTAATGTATTTTTATGTATTGGTTTGGTTGATCAAGAACAAGTACAAAATTATGCGACACCTTCTATTTCTTTTCTTTCTATTATCATCATTCATGATCTCCATTGACACTGTCAAAGTAGAAAAGTCGTTGACATATTAACAACTACTATTACATGTACACCCTTGCATTTAATTATTCATATATAATAATATTTTTATTCACTTGTCTAGTCACTGGCGAGAAACAAAATTTACAAGACAGTAATCGGTTTTTAGCTCCAATCTTTACGCAAGATATCCTAGAGCTAGAGATTAAAATCGTAGGTAAAGGGAAAAGTTTACTTTTTGTATACTGTCCTTGAGCAAAATGTCTCAAATGAAAAGTATGATGAACTCTAGGCCAATAAGGCCAGCCCCATCCAGGAAGTCTCACTTTTTACCTGAAACACCTAAAGTAATTTATTCACAAGCGGCTACTGAGTTCCGACCTCCTGCAGATTACATAGGTCCAAAGAAATCTCTTATGGGACGAAATCCGGTCCCATCCATGAATCCCAAGAAATTTAGCTTGCCTGTATTGTCAGTTTCAAAGCTAGATACTCAATTGAAAGTGCCACCGTCTTCCCAAACGTCACTCCCTCGTGTGGGGCAGAAGAACAAAAGCAAGAGCAACTACTCAAGTCCACTACTGGAGTGCAAACAAACTCGGGAAATACTTTGCAACATGCCCCAGTCATTCAGGAAGTTATTTCGTTCAGAGTTAAAACACAAGCGACCAATAAAAGGAAGTGTTAGACGCTTCATTTACCGGGACTTTCATGACCCTTGCCACACCGAACAACCCAATTTACACGGTATCCTCCTTTTGGGAGGTAATACTCGCGACCTGGTGGAGGAAGTACAACAAGAACCTGGCACTCCACCTCCACTCAGTGGTCGCAAGCATTGTATCGCGCAAACTGAAACGTATTTAGAAGATATTGCAGATAACGAAACCGGTTTCATATCCACTGAGATGCAGTGTGAACCCATTCACAATGAGCCTCTGGAAGCCCCGCATCCAATTGCTTTTAATGATGAAGATAACATTATGGTTACAACAGGGACTCAGCTGAACCGCTGGGTTTTCCCGGATATTGATCATGCGTTTGACCAACTTTCCACAAACCTAGCAGAAGCTGTCATAATGGAGGTACAATTTTGTAGTATAACATACCTATTTATCATGTCATGTAATTTATGCCAAAACTTTCCAGTCTCTGAAACAATTACAAGAAGAGTTTGAGTTGGAAGCCCTCCGCAAACAGCATGAATATCACAAGTGCCTGCGAAACAGGGAAATGTCAATTTTGGCCAAATATAAATCTGCGCAAGAGACATATGAGGAGCAAAAGAGAATACTGGGTTGTCGACAACCCTGGGATAAAACTTTGGATCAAATCATTCAGTTGGTCGGATTCGACAAGATCCGTGACACTGCCCCCGTACATTTTATTGGCAGCCAAACTGACCAAGCTGTTTATGAACATATTCAAGATACGATGATACCTCCAATGAGCATAAATGTTGAGGACAAAGTAAACGTAAAGAAAGCCAGCCGACGCGTACTGGACAGTATTATTGAAGAAAGTGTCTTGAAGAGGGAAGCAGAGTACGCTGGGAAAATGTACGTACGAGATCCAGAAAAGAAAGGATCTTTGGCTACGAATTCGCCCAGCAGGTTGTCCGTTAATTATGAAGAATGGATGGGTGAAGAACTTAACTATGAAGAAGATGAATATGATGATCCGGTGGAAGATTTTGAAATTCCAGAATATTCCCATAATATCGATAAATACTACAACGAAGAAGCTGCGCCAATATCTAGTAGTAGTGTCAGTCGAGTGCAGGAAATAAAAGGAGAAGAGTTGGATTTGGATTATGAAATCGAAGAGAAAAGAGGTTCTAGCGAATCTAGTGATTATGGTTCCGATGAAAACAATGTACAGGAAAATGAAGGGGGCAATTTTTAGAATATTGAATACATATATTATACAAATCCGACGATGATGAGTGTTATTATGATAATCTGATGGGGGATTAAAACGTTCTCTTCTGATAAGCTTGTCCGTTATCTTGACTCTTGAACATTACATGCATGTATATAAAGACATTGACTTTCGCACAAAATAATTTTTCACTTTATCATAACTCATTTTTCAAACGTGCAATAAAAAGGAGTCACAAACGACAAGCAGTATCATGTTGTCCCATATCTACAATACAGATTCTACGTAGGTTTATTATATGTAGGTTTGCTATATCTGCCTTTTCCGCAATTCAAACTATTTCACACCAAATCAGAGTCAGCTCTCAATCTACAAGTACGTAATAAAAAAAACTTTTGACTTTGGTATTTCAATTTCATCAATAACTAATAACCCTACGTAATTCAATTCCCTAAAATAATGGAACTCATATTCAGTAAAAGTTACACATTCTCAATCTCAACATGCATTATTATTATTCTACCATGACATATCTGTTTAACAGATCACGTGTTTATTACAGACATTTACACATGCTAAAAAGACCCAAGGTCAGAACATAAAAATAAAGATTAATTTCCCACTTGCAACTTGACTTCTTTATATTCAACTTCACAAACAAACTATCAAATCATCAACTATTGACTACTTTGTTTTAGGTCTGTCTGAATTGATTGGCTTTTAGGTTTCCTCCCCTTGCATCAACTCTAATCCTCTGTCCCCCAACTCCTATTCCACGAACATTGTATTATAAAATAGTTTTTCTACTTTTCTAACCTAGTAAAGCCGTGTATGTCATTATTTTTTCTTCCTTGTTCAATGTTTCCATGAATTGAATTGATTTATCGATCCACATATTTTTATGTAAATTATTCCAATAATAATAGAAGAAGCTAGAGTTATACTTATTTTTATTTGACCACAAACAGATAACCGAAGTTATCTGACGTAGCAAGTTAATAGCAAAGTGAGAGAGACGAGAGAAATAATAATTTTTTGAAGTTATCATAAAACACTGGTGGCTGCGGTGGTGGGAATGTATCTGTAAAATGGAAATGCTTATTTACGGGTTTTAGGGGTGCGATTAAGTTGAAAGTGTGGGGTGGAATCTGATAATTTTACCACCTTTTTAACCTCTATTCCATTGCATATCGCAAAAGTTATGGGCACACGGTACACGGCACATCTATCTGTATGCCTTTACCTACAACCTAAGCAGATTTTTCCTCGATTTTTTTTAAAAAACTGTTTGTTACGGGAAGTCTATTGAATGAAACTGACTTCCCGTTTGTTTATCTTACTTGTAGGCCTTTCTATACTTTTCTTCGATTACTTCATCACATCAGTTGTCAGTACTATTATATGCATCTTCTTAATATAAATTCGCTCATTTATCAAATATCATGATGGACTTTTTCTTTGAAAACTTCAGCAGAGATTTCCTCACACAATCTCGTTTATTTATTAGCATCTTCACTCTTCGCAGGCATAGGAGACGAGAGAAATGCAACAGACTTTTTAAAAAGTTTATTTTATTACTTTTTTTTTACAGAAAAGAAGTAATTTATTATTTATTTTTCCCCTTCTCTCTTTCAGTATAATTTATTTACTCCCGTAGAAAATGTGACTTAAAAATGCATCAAGTGTACAAGTAGACTCTGAGCCTGTAAAAAATTTATTTCGCAAGAAGAAGAAACCCTTTTTTTAAACTTCCGACGGTCAGGCAGTCAGTGGATATGATCAATCTTATAGTTTTATGCTGCTTATGATGTGTGTACGTACATGCATGTGATTCTCGTGGTTTTCGTTTCATATGTGATTATCATAATCTTTTTTTTATTGTTGTTGTTATTATAGATATTTTGTAATCTTTTACTCATGCGAAGGCACATGGACACTTTGTTTAGTTTTCTGATACGTATTTATTTACTTTTCTCAAATTTTAAAACAACTAGGCTGTGCAAATTTTTTATGTTTGTTTGGTGGTGTTTAAAAAAAACAGAACGAATATGTGTATGATGTGCGCAATTACTAATGGATGCCTATCAAGATCCGGTCCACTTTATGCGGGAGTGTGAGTGAAAAGAAACAGTTTCTTTCCTTTTTCTGCTTAAAGAAATGTGTCAGCCTCACATTCCCCCGGGTATTTACACCTTTATTCTGGTGCAATAAAATCTTTTTACGTAATATGGACTGTTGTGCTCTTTTTAATGCTCTTATGATGTGGATGTGGATGACATGATATAACAGTCACGGTGCTCATGCCAAACTCATGTTCATCGTTGTAAACAAAACTTTCAAACATCCTTTCATTCAAATCGCTCAGTCATTTTACACCACAACACATACGCATATACGGCTCAGCAACAACAGGTTTTTCTTTTTACTTGAAAGCAATTAATCTCTGGTACATTCAACATTACTTTCCCCCTAAAATTTAAATTTACTTTTTAACAATTTTCTCGAAAATAATATTTTATATTTTGCGGATGGATCAGTACGTAACGGACATTAACATGACAAGTCAAAGCCTGTGCCATACCGCAAGTGATTAAATACTACACCCGTGTGGCTTAGTAGATTGACGTATGTGTAGTCTAGTGGTCTCATCCTCATCTCGTATATATTATATTTTTACTTACTACACTTTTTGATTGGCAGAGGAAGGTAGGCATTTGTGCAGGAAAAAGGAGCTATAGAATAATTGTATATATTGGGAAAAGCTGGCTACTACTGAAAGAAAGTTTTGGAAGTAAATTCTCAGTTTTGGAGGATGGTACAGCTATTGATATTGATGCTACGACCGTGCAATTTCATTCTTGTTTTAACGCAGTAAATAGCACTGAATATCACTAGGAACGCAAGAGATGCGGTACTAAAATGTGTGTCTCCTAAAAATATTACATGGGCTGTTTAGCTGTGCTGCTTTTGTGACAAGAAGGATCATTCTGATTTCTCCTCTCATTCCAGCGGTAGTAGAGGACTCTCTGGTGGTGGAACTGCTTGTTGCTATCATCCACAAAGCTATCTCCAACTATCATCGGCATAAAGCAACAAGATGTATCAACAGGAGCTTTCTCTGTGCATTGTACTTATCTGGGGGATCTGGATCATGGTCATTGTTTCAGATCGCCCCATTAGTGTGAAAGCATTGGGTTATAGTTCTGATATTATTGAGGACAACCGTGGAGAAATGGTGATAACAACCATGTCAGTGATAACAGTGTGCAGTAAAGATGCACTTTTGTCCGTGCAAAAAGTTAGCAGGCAACTAGAAAACATAGGTAATGGTAACATTTCCAGGATTAAAATTCAGGAGGACAAGGTAAGAAATGTGTTGCGAGTTCCAAAGTATTGGATGTCTACAAATAAAACTGAGAAGTTCATGTAAGCTATGTGTATAAATATATGCATGTACAAAAATTTATTTTATACTTTCTGGACATACGAATGGAAGTTCAACCTACATACATAAACACCTTGCACGTTTGTATTTTTTTTTGCTAGAACAACAGTCGAGGAGCCAAAATGTCGGGGCTTTGCAAATCATCAGACTCTTAAGCAACCTGGTGCTGATGAGTTAACGGAAAGTGGAGAGAATGCATCTACAACCCATTTTTATCCAAACGGTTATTTTCGTAACAACAGTCATATATACGCCCCAGATGAGTACTGCATTGAAAGGTTTATTTTATTGCATTGGCTGGCATACATTTTCAAACCATATTTTCTTTTGGATTAAATGGAAAAAAGATTATTGCATTATTTTTTGTTCAGTTTGTCTCAAATATCATCCTTAGCATTCGGCACAATTACGTTGAAACTTTGTAAGCCGGATTGTGGTGTGGGGAAAAAGAGACCATGTATTAAAAAATGCTGCCCACTGGACAGAGTATTTTCGGCAGAGTTGAAGCCCGCTTGTGTGCATCCTCCTGATGGAAGCACTCCATTCATGCCGATATTTTATGATGACCTGTACACAAAATCAAAAGTGTATGGAAAAGCTGGTGTCCCAGATATGCCAATAACAGCAGATACAGACGTGTCAGTTGAAGTACCAAAAGGAATGCCCCATTTTATAGTCAATCATCCTAAATCAATCAAAAAGAAATGCGTGGGCGGAAAAGTACTTCCCATTACATCTTCTGAAATGTCAGCGAAATTTCTCAATGAAACAACAGGGAAATTATTCAACAGCCACTTGTTTCGTATTCGCACGGATGGGGCACTCATGTACAAAAGTTTGGACAACAAGTGCGATGTGTTGAGTATGACTTTAGATACCTATTGTATTGATGGGTTGATAAGAGCTTTGAGTTTGGATCCGGAAAGTCCCTTTAACAATACAGAGGATGAGTATATTATCTTTCAGTGCCATAATGTTGCTGAAAAGGATGCTCATATGGTAAAGTAAAACTTAAACAACTTTTTATATCACTCAAACAAAATGAGACGGATGGATTATGGAAGGGATAAATTATGGGCTGTATTTACAAGCTGCTCATGTGTCCAAAAAATAATATTTTGACATGTAATTTTTCACTTTGTCATCTTCACGCAGGATAGATTTCTGTCTTTCACTTTTGGGTTACTTCTGCTTACCACGTCCATATTCCCCCTTGTCACCTGCGTCGTCTACATACTTCTCTGGAAAAAACAAAATATTCATGGGTGGACCATTGCGGCAACGTCTGGAAGCCTCTTTTTTATGTACATTTTTCAGGGAATGGTACATCTAATCGGAGTCACTTTGAAGGAAAAGGCGTTGAACACTTTTTATTGTAGATTTTTGGCCGTGCTCACACACTTTTTCATGATGAGCACATTCACGTGGTGTTCTGTAATGACTTTTGACCTGTTCATCACTTTTCGGTCTGTGGTTCCAATGAACCAGCGACTTCAAGGAGTATCCAGATACATCAAATACTCTGCTTTTGGATGGCTAGTACCTCTTGCTTTTGTTGTGGTTGGGATTTTAATGGATTTCGTGTAAGTCTCAAGTCATAAAATAGGCCACATACACCGGAAGCTTCTTTTCAGATTTCATTAGTTTCGTGGGTGCAATAAATTGGTTGTGCATGCAAATGAGACGTGGGCCAACCACACTTCAGTAAACATGTATGCCAGTTCCATTGATGATGATCGGGATTATTTTGTTTTTATTATAATTATTTTTTTTGGAAAAGGATTTACACGTCAAATGACTGCAGCTACCACGCAGTACCGGCCTATGGACAACAAAGTTGTTGGATTGTGGAAAGTTCCTTAGGGGAATATCTTTATTATCCAGCTGGATTTCTTCTTTGCGTAAACATTTCCTTGTTTACTGCCACTTGTGTGAAACTTGCAATGTATGGACGGGGAACTCGGGGTATTCGTGGTCGGAAAAACAATGAGGCATTCGGAGAATGGTATGATCATAATAATATAGTTTATCTTCCAAATAATTATTATCATGTAATGTTTTCGATGCTCATGACCGACAAGAGAGAGAGAAAAAAAGTTAGAAGGAGATTAAAGCAAATCTCAGAAAAAATAGATTACGAGAACATCGTTTATGAACTTATCGATGAACTGTATGCATGAGTGTATGTTATTTATATGAATGCTGTTGTGCTTGAAGGAAAGATTTTTAATGACCTCTATGCATCCAACAGCTTTTCGAGATTTTCCAAGCTATTTTGCGTAATGGGGATATCGTGGATTTTTGAAATTCTCTCATGGTACGTCGACGGATTAGGATTCGTTTGGTACTGGAACATCATCGACGTTTTCAATATCCTAAGTAAGCAGTTTTTTTTTATTCGCATTCGTATTCGCAGACGGAAATTGTAATAAAACTTTTTTATATTTACACATTTTACTTTTCTTCTGCATTTATGTTTTAAAGGAGCCGTCGCAGTGTTCGCAATTTATGTTTGCAAACCCGATATAATCAAACAGTTGGAGGACTCTTACCCTACTTTGCAACGTAATAATGAAATGTTTACTTATTGGCATTGCTGGCGCTGCTGACAGTATAACTGATTTGAACGCTGACTCAAGCTTATTTGATGCCATATACATATAGCAGTATACTAAACAGTTTTCTTGGAATTACTTTCAGTCCATCATTATATATTATACAAATTTTCTCATATTTGTACATTTTTTCCTTTTCATAAATCCCCTTATTTACCAGGTATGTTCCGGCCGTTTAGCAGACTATTCACCAGAAAATGTTCCGATGAAATTAGCACAGAATCAACAGTCATGTCAGCAGCGGTATCAAGCTCCCCAGCGATCCAAATGAAAACGGTGAATAGCTTTACTACTTCATCTTGTGAAAGTGGAACGAATTCAAGAAAGGCTCGACTTGGTGGCTGAGAAAAGTAGTAAAAAAATGTAGAATTGAAAAAAAAAATTATTAGAATGAAAGATGAAATGATGGATTTAGTTAGAGAGATGTTCCATGTCGCATTCCTACTACTATTGCAAATCTGCAAATGTACATAAGAACAAGTAGTTATATAAATCAATTACTTATTGGTAATGGAATATAGAATAGTATCAAAATATATTATTATTATGTATGTATATATGTACTACAAAGAAATTGAAAACGAAGAAAGAACATATATATACCTATATATATTAGAGCGGTTGAATACTAAATGTATTGTTAATGTTTGAATCAACATTACTACCAAAAGGAAAACTTCTCACACAATCAAATAATAAGATAGTAGTATTTATTATCCATTGTAGAATATTGTTAGAGAAAATTAGCTTTCTCCATTGATTGTGACAGGTGTCTGTCTGAGAACACGCTATCTTCAGAACGGTTTTTTGACCTCAAATGTCTTCACATTTTGGTACCTTGGGTCTTAATTTAGAACCCTATTGATTTTTAGCCCCACATCTCATCCCACGGGGGAGTTCTGAAGGAAACATTTTGATTTAAAAAAAAATACTTTTAACCTATAGCAAGTGATGTATACCTTTCTAGTCACTCACAGCTACGTATTTACAGGTCTTACAGCTCTATTAATTATAGAATATAGATTATCCAAACATTTGTCAGGTTGCAATATAACCAAAATTAATTGAAACTTTTATTTTATTTGTAATGTTCCATAAACTTTTGTATTTGTAGTTTATGGAAAAATGTAAACAAAATAGGGCATACTAACTGTAAAAGAAAATGAAGAAATGCATTTTTTTATATCATCACATGACATAAATTTTGTCACGTTGTTCTGTTTGATCTGTAGTAGTTCTATTGATGATCGTGATGCTGATAACTAATAGGCATGGTATAATATTTGTGTCCATTCAGAATATAAACTTGTTATGAAAAGAATGTGTTTTTATCCTCATCGCCATCTCTAATAAAATAATTTCATTAATTGCATGGCGTGTAAGAAAGTAGAATTGACCTAATATATTATATTATGGAGCACAGTGTCATGTTCGTAATAAAATTATTATTTGAAAATAATAACTATATTTATTATCTGCTTTGCTACCGCCGAGAATCCCTTTTTGCTGATTACGACTTTACGACTGAGTGTATTTGCCTGCCCTGGACCTTGGTTATTTATATTCAGCTCAATAGTATCAAAATAGATCTTTGTCAGACAAAGACATGGAGCAGTTTTGCACAAAAAAAGCATCGGACACGAGAACACGTGGTTCGACTCTATCCGGAAAGTAATAATTATTTTGAATTCCATTTTTTGTAAAAGTATTTAGATGAAGTACTCGGATCTCGGTTGGAATCCATCATGGATTCAGCATATTCAACTATTCCCATGAAACTTAAGCAGAATGACACAGCTTGCGTTTTAACTTTGAAGTACATACACAGATATACATATAATATGTACCATAGTACATTTACCTTAAGTATTGACTATCTAAAAATGATACACAACACACACGAGGACTCAATTAATCTGGCTGACTTGAGTGTGTGTTTGATGAAGGTTAGAAGTGAATGATCATGGATCCCATTGTTGTATTGCATAAATCGCAATAACCCTGCATTTAGCACAACCGTGTATCATGAAACAGTATAGGTTTTGAAGGATATTATGTGAATGTAGTAGTGCCTATATGTATTCACCACCTCCTTCAAATTTTTATTTGTTTTTCTTAAACATTGATATGTCATAAAATAATGTTGACTAGTACAGCGGCTGAAAAAACCAGTTTCTTTTTCTTTAATATAGTAGCGGTCCAATGGCACCTTAATTACAAGAGATAGCGTGACCATCCTAAGTACCTAATGGTCATCAATATCATATCATAATACAGCAGTCGGAGTCACCCTGTAGGAGAAAATGTGTTGTTGTCATTCAACAATACATATCGTTTTACATGTGCATAAAAAAATGCCATTGCCTTGTTCTGAACTTATCTTCTTGTTTCACCTTACGTTAGTACATTACGTCTGGGACTGTGGTACTAAGATCAAGAGTCATCATTATGATCACGCACATAAAAACTGGGACCGGTTGGTTTAAGCGAGCAGGTACGACGTTCTTTAGTCCGACGAGAAAAGTGTGGGCACCTACGCATGTAATCTTTATACTCAAATAAGTTAAGAGAAATAAGGAGTTTTTTATTCTCGTACCGTAACTATATATATATGAAATTTTATTTTAAGGTTTTTTTTTTCCTTTCATGTAAGGTTATGTTTAAAAGGGGGCAATTACATTTGCGTGTGATCAAGGAATCGTGTGATAATACATATTTATGATGTTTGGAAAAAATGGCATGGCGTATCCTACTGTATTATAGGTATGAGGAAATATGTACACTTAAATACAATAGATGAAACCTGAACGAGTTAGCCAATAGAATATTATATATCATTTTACAAAATATACTTTAATTCAAGAAAGCCTTCACGAACCAACGACGAAATATTATGTAGCGCTTTTTCAAAACTTTTAATTAACTTTATTATACTTCCAATTAATCGCTGTCTTGCAATGACAACCGTGTCTACTTATGCATATTTGCATTCGTTTCTCTTTTGGGTTGTTCTTGTGAACACTGTGGTGGTAGAAGGTGGATTTAACCGAGGAAAAGGTGAGTGGACGCATGAACTGGATTTGGAAAAAGAAAATGGAATCCGAGTCAAGTGGAAAAATTCACCAGCTGCGGCGGAGGGGAATGAGGCAAGATGGCTAACCATGGAAGTGTTTGCGAAAACGAAAGGATATGTGGGCGTAGGGTTTTCCCCCCATGGGGGAATGGCAGGAGGTGATATTGCCATTGGTTGGGTGGATGGGGATGGAGTTGGACATTTGAAGGTAAATTTTAACATACAACATAGTACAAATTGAATATAACTTTAAGTTATAATTCGGTGGATCATTTGATTTTCCATGTTGACAGGATTTTCATGCAGTAGCAAATGAAAAACCTATTTTGGATGAGAAACAAGACTATCAGTTACTCAAGGCATTTGAGAATGAAAATGGAACCACTGTTCAGTTTCGCAGGAAATGGGAAACTTGTGATGATCATGACATGAGCATTGTTGTAAGGTTAAATAATTATTGTCTACGCATTGAGTCTAATAATGCGTCACAGAGTATCATTTTGAACTGAATGTTTTACAGAATGATACAATGAGACTTATTTGGGCTCACAGCCCATTCGACCCTGTCTTAGATGGTGACAGGGTGTCCAGTATGCAATGGCATGGGACACATTCTCGTGGTACAGTCAGCGCTTACTTGGTTGATGACATGTTTGCAACGGAATTTCCTGCCGATGATGATCCAGACGTGAAGCATTGGGATATGGTTATGAAAGATGTAAAAATGACACTTGTCTATATTTGCATACAATTATAATTTATTATGATCATCATGTTGTTTGTAGAACACGTTCAAAAACTTGACCGATTTTTAATTGTTTTGACACAGAATTTTGTTGATGCGGAGCACACCACTTACTTTTGCAAAATTATCAAAATGCCCCCACTTGAAAAGAAGCACCAAATGATTGGGGTAAGAACATACATACATACAAACACGTGCTCAATAAATAATATTTTATTTATCATCTAAATATGAAATTTATCGCTGATTTTGGTAATAATGTGCAGTTTTGTTTAAAAAATAAATATCTCAAATCTACATTTGACATAGTATAAACCCATTTTAACTCCTGGAAATGAAAAGAACGTTCACCACGTCGTATTCTATGAATGCTACATTCCACCTGAATATGGAAGCACAGCAGCAGTTTTTGAGAAACATTTGAATAACTCTGGAGGGCGATGCTATACTCCGAATATGCCCCCGGAGTGGGCAAAACATTGTGTCACATTCCTCTTTGTCTGGGTACAAGGGTCAGAAGGTGAGTACATGCCTAATAATGTGTGATTATTATAAAATAGCAGTTTATTAAAGAGTGTTCCATAATATCTTGATCGTTTTCGTCAATTTCCAGGTGAAATTCTACCAAAACACGTTGGAAGTCCGTTGGGAGAGGAGCATGGTGGAGCAACATATTTCATGATTGAGGTCCACTACGACAATCCTGAGCTGAAAACATGTATGTATGAGTGTGTGTGTGATTTATTCTTAATCTTAGTTTTATTACCTTTAAAAACTAAATATTTAATCAAAATCTGTAGTCAAAGATAGTTCCGGTGTGCGAATCTACTACACTGACAAGCTGAGACCTAATGACGGAAGTGTAATGCTTATGGGGTATCGTATTACCCCATTTTTGCTCCTTCCTCCTCAGCAACAGAGCTTCCAAACTTTTGGTATTTGTTCTTCCGAGTGCACAGAAAAGGCAATTCCCAAGGATGGTATTAATGTCATTATCACATTAGTGCACGCGCATTTGAGTGCAAGAAAGATACGCTTGCGACATTTCCGAAAAGGGAAGGAGCTTCCATTAATAGCAGAGGTTTGATTAGAACTTATCATTCAGTGGATTTAGTGCTAATTTTATGTACTAATTCTTTCTTGATCGATGAATCTGTTTAGGATAACCACTATGACTTTAATTACCAACAAAGCAGACCATTGAAAAATGAAATTAATATTCTTCCTGGTGATGAATTAATGGTGGAATGTGAATATAACACTGAAAATAATAATAGAGTTATGCTGGTTAGTACGCATAATAATTAACTACACATGTACCTATGTATACATGATCGTTTTTATTAATTGGAAATCCAAGTTTAAAAGGAAAACTTGAAGTAAATATTGTGTCCATATTTTTCTAGGGAGGCCTTTCTACAAAACAGGAAATGTGCCAAACCTTCTTTATGTATTATCCCAGAATAGATCTGATGCAGTGTACAAGCCAGTCCGAATTCCATGATTTTTTCAAAGGTATTGGCATTGAACAGGTGAGTGGATCGGTACTAGACGCCATAAAAATGCCTTACAATCCGCACCAGTTATCTCCGTAAGTTACCTATAAAAAGTTCATTTTGTTGCTTTTAAAATTGTAAATATTTTGAATGTATATAATTTGATTACAAAAGGGAGGAACAAGCCTTTGAACCACCAGACAACGCAAAAGAGTTGGAAGAGTCAGGGGATGGGGCCAGCTTCACAAGCGTATTTGATCACATCAATATTGACAGTCCAAACCAATGGAAAGGAATGTCTGTGGGAAAATACCTAAAAACTGTAAACTGGACATATGAAAATAATGCATTTGGAAAAGTGGTGGAGTCAAAATGGAAGAGTGGCAAACATTACGCTTTCTGTACGGGTCATGGACGGAAAAGAGTACCATTAAAGGTATTTTTTATATTCCAGGATATAAAATTAAACTGATTTTCAGCTCCGGCCAGTATACAGATTTGAGGATGACGCATTAATGAACAATGATAATAATATCTAAATTACAGGACCACATAATCCCTTTCCCAGAAGTCATAGAACCACTGACAAAATCCAAATCTCAATGTGTTGCTGACATGAACAATCAAGACACAAGTGAAACTGTTGCTTACAAAGAACCAGGAAGAATGGTCCCCGTGATGAAGAGCCAAAAATCTGTTTCTTCTGGAGTTTCTCATGGAGTTCAATGGAATGCACCCTGCCTCTTCCTGGTGACCTCGTCACTGGTGACACTGCGTGCTTTAATTAAAGTTTAGATAAAATTTTAAACCGCTGAAAACATGACCCAATATGGCCAACTTCTCAAACAAGGAAATGACTTTGCTTTCGTGTAAGAAAAAGCATACTATTTTATACTTAAGATATAGTAATTTTCTTTTATTTCTTTTTTTAAAATAAAAATACATTAGTTGTGTCATAATATAGTAACGCATCTCGTGATAAAATACTTGTGATAAGTGCTGCCAATAAAAGGGGTTTAAACAAAAATGTAAATCCAGCCGATGCTGGAGCATCCACACGAACAAGGATTTTTTCCCGGTAGATGTAATCCGCCCAAAATTGATTGTAATTTCGGACAAGCGTCGCACTACGAGAAAACAATCAGAAAAATAATTGATGTTCCTCTAAAGCAACTAACAAAATTTATAATTTTGACTTACTGTAGCTCATAATCTCCACTTGTAGTATTCGGTGCAATCCATTGGAACATGAGAATACTTTTAGCATTTGAGTTGAAATGGGTTATCCCACTTCCTTCTTTGCCAAAGCATGCAATGGTTTTCAAGTCATTTTTACTTCTTGTCGGGTCAAATGTGCCAACAGCTTGTTTTTTATCGTTAAATGGTTTCATGACGAATAGGATTCCCATAAGAGTGTACTTTGAAGGGTCCTTGGAGGTAACTGTAATTGTGAGTCTTCCATTTCCTCGGATAAATCGTCTGTCAATGGATATTTCGTATGGCATGTTGGAACCTATGCTTTGTTCACCATGCGACGGAAGCATTGTTTCACAAAGCCTGGTTGGAGCTCCGTCCGGATGTGATTGAGCATTGCTAATTGCATCGAGTAACACAATAAGAAATGCTAACCAATGGGCACCTTTCGGGAATGCGAATGATATCCCTTTTTTAATGTAGTTTAATAGATGCATTGTAAAAAAATCCAGATTTTAGATACAGTTAACTTTCATAATGGTGTGTCTGCCTACTAAACGTACTAAACTCTAACTAAACATGACTATTTAAATGAAACATGTATCTAGGTAAAGGGGGCTGCGGTCACCAAACGCATACGTCGTCAATTATGATGTCGAGGTCAAGAAAATGAATGTGTTTGTGGTAATTAATAAGAAGTCTAAAAAGTTATTGATTAACTAGTTTTTTACTTAGAAGTATACAATGTTGAATGCATAAACCACACAAAGTCACAAACTTGGACAAAACAAGAAACGAAAATAGATACATGTACAAATGTTATGTAGATATTTCATCAGAAATTTTGTCTAGTCACTTTTATCGCATATTCATAATTATAATACCGTCTTTTAAGCCAAATCCCATCGTGTATGTATGTCATCGCATATTAATTATACATAAACCTTGCAAAAAGATGTAATATACGAGCATCATCATCATTCATGCAATCACTCGTATTTCTTATTTCTGAG